>VYZS01014376.1:343-12959 GCA_013400695.1 Neodrepanis coruscans | reverse complement strand
TGGGTGCTGGGTCCCCGCAGCCCATGTGAGATGCCCGGTGGGGGGTTTTTAGGGTGGTTATCTCTTTTTCCTTTCCTTTTTCTTTCTTTTTTTTTTTTTCCAGTGATAGAAATGGAATTAATTTCCTGGGAAAGGCCTCATTCTTTATAATAAATATATAATTTATAATATATAATTTCCAATCTAAAATTCTGCTTGGTTGGCCCAGACAGATGAAATGTCTCATTTTTGTAGTGTAAATTAAGGGGAAAAAGTTCATATAAAGGAAAAAATTCATATAATTTCCTTTTATTTTGGGATTTTTTTGGCCCCCCTCAGACTTTTTGGTTCTAAAAGACAAACCCTGCAGAGCTCAGGGAGGTTGTTTTATTCCCTCTCTCATTTTGAGGGGTTTGGGTTCTGCTTGGTTGTCCAAATTTCCTTCCAGGAGAGACCTTTGCATCTGTTTTGAGTTGTTCTAAAATGGGAATCTGGGGGGGAAATAATTATCAAAGTTTGGGTTAAGAAGAAACATTTTTATTTTTAGATGTGAAAATGATTTCTTTCTCTTCAGATTTATGTTTTACTGGTTATTTCCTGAAAGTTTTAATATGTACAAGTGGATAAAACCTCAGGATGTGGAGGCCAAGAAAACATTTTAATTCACATTCTCAGCGTCTCAACTTGGATTTTGCCCCTTTTTTTTACCAATCCTGAGACATTCCCAGCTGTGCAGGTTTGTGCAGGCACTGTCCCTGTCCCATGGGATGTGTTTTTCAGGGCTTTTTTTTGTATTTAATTCAGATTTCTGTGCCTGCAGTCTGATACTCCCCAACCTTGGTGCCCCACTTGGACCTTGGGCATTATTATCTCTAAATTATTTGATAAGGAGCTGTTTTCCTCCAGGGAACAAACCCTGGAGCTTGGGTTGTGCTTCCAGATCTGGGAATGTTCACACCTTGCTCTGCAGATGGAAGGGTTTGGGCTTTGTGGTACCTCTTAGCAACAGGATTTATGGAATCCCAGAGTGGGATTTGGGTTGGGAGGGACCTTAAAGATGATGGAATTCCCACCAGGGACACCTCCCACTGTCCCAGGGGATCCAACCTGCCCTTGGACACTCCCAGGGATGGGGCAGCCACAGCTTCTCTGGGAATTCCAGCCCAGCCAGGAATCCCTTCCCACTCTCCCATCTGTCCCAGTGGGATCCATTCCCTGTGTCCTGTCCCTCCATTCCTTGTCCCCAGTCCCTCTCCAGCTCTCCTGGAGCCCCTTTAGGCTCTGCAAGGGGCTCCTTCCCTTCTCCAGGTGCCCATTCCCAGCTCTCCCAGCCTGGCTCCAGCCCTTGGAGCATTTCCATGTCTCCTCTGGGCTCTGTCCTTGCTGTGTTTGCCCCAACACANTCCTTTTTCTTTCTTTTTTTTTTTTCCAGTGATAGAAATGGAATTAATTTCCTGGGAAAGGCCTCATTCTTTATAATNTCCAGCCCTTGGAGCATTTCCATGTCTCCTCTGGGCTCTGTCCTTGCTGTGTTTGCCCCAACACAGCCCCAAGAACTGACAGAACTGGTTATTCCAAGGCTGGGAAATTCCCCCAGCTGTAATTCCAGGCTGTGTCTCTGTCCAAACTCCAGGATTTCTGGGGCTCCTCAGCTCTGCACACTCAGGGCCCTGAAAGCTTTTGTTCCCAACTGTGCCATTCCCAATCTTTGGGGTCTGTTCCATCATTTCCCCCCCAAAATCCATCCTCATTCCCAGACTATTTTCTCCTGAATTGTCATTAAAATCAAGGAGCCCAATTGCCTTTTTTTTAATGCTTTTTTTTTTCTGAGATCAGTCAATTTTCTGTCTCTCTCTGTGTCTTCTTTCCATATGAAAGGCTTGGGGGGGTTGTGAAATCCCCAAGGATTTTTCCTCCAAAGCAAGACACAAACGAGTTCTACCTTCTGAAATGTCAGGAAAGGAAACCTCCTTCATCTCCAAGTTCCTTCACAGAAATTATTTAAAGCATTTGGGGGAAGAAAATATTCCTGTAATGATTAATAAACCCTCTATAAGATATTCCTTGCTCCTCAAATATCTTATATCCTCCATATATCACAAAGAATTACAATATCCCTATTTTTAGGTGCATTTCAGGGCCAGATTTTAAAAGGATAAATTAAATATAAAAAGTTTGATGGGTCCTTCTCTGCCTGAGCAGAAAAATTGGTGCCATTGTGCCAAGTTTTTGCACAGAGCAAGAAGTTTGTTTTCCATGGTGCCCCTTTCTCTTCCAGCTGCTCCTTCTGCAACAATTTGGGAATAAATTATGGGCTGATGTCTCAAATTTGGCCTTCCACAGGTATTGGAAATAAAACTCACAAACTGCAAAATAAAATTCAAGATTTTGGGGGGATTTTTTGCTTCAAGAGCTGCAGGTTTAAAATAACAACTAAGAGGTCCTGTCCTTATTTATTAATTCCACATATTTCAAACAAGAATGGAGGGAAGCAGCTCTAGGACTGAATTCCCATTGATGAGCAAAAAGGCTCCTTTTTTTCAGTGGAAATTATCCTTGTGAAGTTGTAAAGGCATAAAACCCATCCCCTGATTTTTCTCAAATTGCTTTTTTGTTGCTGCTCTGAGGGTTTAAATACATTTCAAGTCTTTCAGGATCAACTGTGAGGGGCCAAGGCCCTGCTTGGACACAGAAATTCCCAAATGGGCTCCAGTGCCCTCAGATTCTCACAATCTAAACATCCAAAATTCCGTGTTCTTCAGGAATAATAATTTCATTTTATATCAAATCAATGCTCCTCCACCTTCTTGATGATCTTGGAGGTTCTTCTCTTTGTTTTTACATCTAAACCCCTCCATAGCTGTGTTATATTGTGGTTCTATCCCAGAATCAGTGCAGGGATGGAAGGGGACAGGCATCTCCTTCCCAATCCCTGACCCTGCTGCTGCTTCTCACACATTTGGGTCATTTTGCAGCAGGTTTTGCAATATGAGCTCTGGGCTGCAGATTGCAGAGCAGTTCAATTTCTTCTCCTCTGCCCTTGAACTCATCCAGGGCTTGGTCTCATCTGAAAACTCTTCTTGGGCAACATGAAGGAGCCCTGTCAGAATTCTGCAGCCATCCCTCTCATTCATTTCCTGGCTTTTTGTTTTTTTTTTTCTCTAATAAAAGGTAAAACATCCACAGGTTTTTGGAGGAGTATTAAAGATATTTCTAATGAAAAATCATTAGAAATATCTTTCATATTCTGCAGGCTGGGTGTGATGCCAAAGGCAGGGAATTGCTGGGGAGGGAGGTGCAAATCAGGAATTTTCAGCTCCTTTTTCCCATCCTGAGGAATTATTCCCTGTGCTGAGGGGTTTGGGGCCTGGCAGGAGGAGGTGGAATGAGCCCTTCCTGAGGAGCTGGGGGAAATCTGAGCTGTTTTACCTTCCCATCATGTGCTGTCACTTCTGGCTACTCCCTAATTCCCTTCTTCTTTCCCATTTTATATTTCCAAAATTTGCTATTTACACTCAACACGTTGCTGCTGCAACACAATTAACATTCCCCAGGGCTCCCTTGGAATGTACCTGAGCAACAACAGCACTTTTGGGGGGTAAAAAATACAGGAGTTATGTTCAGCTTTGCTGTTAAAAGCTGCCCAGAATAAATGGGGTGTCTCTTCTGAAAAGAAACAAAAGCCAAGCCCAGAGTTGTGTTTTATCCCTGGCACTTCATTAAATCCAACAGGGATGGAGAGGAGAGGAGACACATGACCCCCAGGAAGTTCTGTTGCACTTTGCAGAGAGGAAAAGTTCAATTAAGTGTGGAATGGACAGAGGAAATGGAAACCCAGCAGTTAATGAGAGACAAAAATCCTGTGCTGTTGAAGGGAAGGTGGGAATGGAGTGTCCCAGGAAATCCAGACAGGGAAAAAAGGGGGGAAAAAAAAATCCCCAAATTGATGAGTTTCAAAGCTGCTCATCCTGCTGGATGCTGGGGCTGGGAATCAGGAGTGGTTTTTGCATGGAAATATCCAGGTGGTTCCTTCACAACCCTCCTGAAATCCTGAATTCCTCCCAGTTACATCTTTGCATCTTAAGCTGAGGTGGTTCCATGAATGTCCAATAAGATCCTGCTGGGGATGAGCAGAATTCCTGCAAAACAACACCCCAGGATGTGTGACCTGAACTCCAGAGCAGCACAAAGTGTTACATTTTCTTGCTGTGCTTCCAAAAACCTTCAGGGATTGAGGGGTTTTTTTTTTAATAAAGTGTTACTCTTCAACAGTGGGAAGTTTAAAAGACATTAAAATCACTTCTTTGCCTTGGTTTGGGATGTGGCTGTAACAGCTCTTGGTGATAATTTGGGGGATGTGATGGTAACAGTTTGATTTCTCTGCAAGTGGAGTTATATTTGCTGAATTTAGGCTTTTTTTGGAAGAATAAACCCAAAGCCTATTAAAGAAAAACCTGCTTTCAACTGATCATTTTTACCTGCTGCCTAAAACACTCCAAGATGCTGAAATCCCAACTCTTCTGACCCTCCTGTCCTTGATGAGCCCATGACCCACAACAGCTCCAGCCAAATTACTTGGATATTTGGTATTTTTGTGGGTATTTTAGCAGGGGACACCTTTCTAATTAAAAAAAATCAAAAATTCAGGAGGCTGAATGTGCTTTTTGGGGGGGCTCTTTGCAGCCTTACTCAAGAGTTACTCACTCTTTGAGTCGTAAGAGCCCCAAAATATGGATTAACAGTTCCCACCAATTTCAATTTAGGATTTGAAAGGTTTTCCCTCATCTGGAAGCTCCCATTAACTCCCCCCACCCCTGCCAGACCTTTGAATTGGGGAAGTTTGCAAGTACAGAAGAGGAAACAAAAGCCTCAGGGCTCAGAAACTTTTATCTTTTATCCAGAAAGTGTAAAAAACAAAAAAAAAACAGCCTAAGAATGAAGGAACTGAGACACTTCACCTGTGGTTTCTGTGGAAAAGGAGAAAATTCAGGCATTAAATCAGACCAGTTGACATTTTGCAGTTTTTCAGTGTTATTACACTTAAATTCTTACAAAAACATCATTATGGAATTATTAAATCAAGGTCCCTTGCAAAGCAATTAGAAGTGTTAACAAGTGTTAACAATTAAAAGTGTTTTAACTTGCAGTTTAGAAGTTTCTTTGTCTTGCAAGTGATTTTTTTGGTTATAGAGAAAATTTTGTGTAAAACCATGAAATGAAGAAGCAAGTTTAGGTTTAACCAAGTTGACTGTGACTAAAAATCTTGTTCTCAGACCTTTCCCTTCCACTTACATTTGTGTTTTCAGCATGAAAATCTGGGGTTTGCCTGTTTTTATTGTTGATTGGCACCTTAAAATCCTTGTTTTTACTGCCCCCTCCTTTTCCTCTCTGCTACTTGGAGTAAAAAAACCACATCCACCCTCCACTTTGAGGAGTTCTGAGGAGGAAGGATTGGGGGTTTTTTTCATGTTTTTTTTGCTTTTCTCCTCTTCCCCCAGAGGTTACATTGATAAAGAGTTTTACCCCTCCTTTCTTATCTCAGTGAACCAAATCCACATTAAATTTATGCTGCTCTGGCATGAGGTTTCCTCCAAATTCTGAGCAGTTTTTGCTGCCATGGTGCTTCCTCTGCTTTTCCTGTGCAGTTGGCCTGGCTGCCACTTTGTCACACATGGTTCAGCTTTGCCTTTGAGCTGGATCATCAAATCACCCAGATCATCAAATCCACCATCAGCCCAACACCACAAGGGCCACAGCCACAGGTTTTTTGGTCACTTCCAGGGCTGGGCACTCCAACCCATCCCTGAAGAAATCATCCCAAATATCCCCCCTGGCCCAGCCTGAGGCCATTCCCTCTCATCCCATCCCTTGTTCCCTGGGAGCAGAACCCAATTCCCATCCAGCTCCCCCCTCCTGGCAGGGATTGCAGAGAATTCCAGGGATCCCCTGAGCCTCCCCAGCTCCAGGATGAGCCCCCCCAGCTCCCTCAGACATTCCTGGTGTTGGGTGATTTCCTTGGAGGAGCTCCTTGGTGCCAGCCTGGAAAGAGCAGGGAATTGCTGTGGCTTTGGAGAACTGTCCCTGCTCACTTTCCAAACCCCAGAGTTTTCACTGGAAGGGTTTTGTGTGACCAGAAATGCTCCCAGATCCTGCTTTTCCTTCCAAGGTGAGGGCTGAGGAGGTTTTTTTTTCCCCAGTGAGACTCACAGGTTGATCCTGAAGAAATGGGAGAGTCCTTTCCAAGGGCTGAGCTGCAGGACAGGGAGATCAGGATGAGCTGAGGGACCATGTCTGGGAGAGGAGCAGCAGGTGAGGAAGGTTCCAGGGCTGAGCTAAAGGCAGGAGGAATCAGATCCAAGAGCTGGAAAAGTGGAAGGAGCAGGAATTGGGGAGAGAGAGCAGGAACCAGCACTGCAGCCTCACCCAGAGGGGTGGGAGACAACACAGGCAAGAGGATCTGGGCTCTACCCTAATGCCAGAGGAAAACTGGCACCTTCCCACTGGGATTTCACAGGAAAAAGGATCAGCTCAACCCAATTCTGGAGCAAGAGGAGTTGTTTTTNNNAAAGGATCAGCTCAGCCCAATTGTGGAGCAAGAGGAGTTGTTTTTGTGATCCCACAGGAGAAAGGATCAGCTCAGCCCAATTCTGGAGCAAGAGGAGTTGTTTTTGTGATCCCAGCAGTGGCCAAAAGTTGGCATCAGGAATTGTCCAAAGGCAGCTGGAAATTCCTGGAAGCACCAGGACACCTTGGGTTGGGTTATGGATGGAACATCACCTGCAGCATTTCCCTCAGCCCTGTCACAAACTCAGAAACCCCAGAGTTTTATGGGCTCTTTGAGGAATATTTCATTATTTAGTGCCTTCAACCCAAGACTTTGATAAGAACATAAAATCTTTTTGTAAAAACATAAAACCCCTCGAAGCTTTCTGAAAACCTGCCCAATCCCAGGCTCAATTTTAACAGAATTTTGGTCTCTTAACCATGAATAAATAAGATGGGGAATTTTTAAAAATGATCAAACAGATTCCAAGAGTAGGGTATTTTATATAAATATAGAGTCAGGAGTGATCCAGTGTGAATTCTCTGAAACTCAGTGGGAAACCATCTATTAACCTTGGCAAGAATAGAAGCAGAATCCCACAAAGTGAGTTCTGCCAGGGGATTATTCCAACACCATCCTCACAACTTTTCATCCATGAATTGGACAATTAGTTGTATTAATTAGCAGCAGCAGCACTTTGAGAGGAACCCAGTGGTGGATATTCCTCACTGGGCTGAAATTCCTGCTCCCTGGCCAGGAGGATTTTCTCTGCCTGGAGAAAATTGCTGCAAAAATTCTGTGCTGGGTGCTGGTCACTGCCAGAGAGTCTGAAATAATCCAGATTTGCCACTTGGGAGGGGGGGGATTTGTGCCAGGAATTTTTGAATAAGAAGTGCCACAGTTCAGAGAAGTTTATGTTCTTTGGGGAGGGTTTTATTTTAAACAATGGCATGTCTAAAAGAGGACACTTTATTATGTGGTGATAAAGTGTCATGAGGCAAAAATACAAACTGTTCATGCTTTTGCTGCATTAAATGGCTTTTTCCCTGAGGAGTTTGGGGCCTTTGGGATAAGGAATTCTGCTCAAAGTCCAGGGATCTCTTCATTCTTATGTTGGTTTGTCTTTATTCAGGTGTTTGTGGGGTTGTTTTAACACAAATATGTGAAATAATCTGGGTTAGAATATAGAAATGAAGAACTTCTGGTGGGTTGAGAGATGTTGGCTGTGAAAGAAGGGTTTGAGCACAGTGTGGCCTCAGGGGAAGACAATTGTCTCCTCTTTTGGGTTGTTTTACCAAAAATCTTCACTTTTGGGGGGTGGATATTTATAATTTGTTGGTAACAGGAGTTACAGTTCCCTCCTGCCCATGGCAGAGGTTGGGATTGCTGGGATTTGAGGTCCTTTCCAAGCCAAACCAAACTAAAAAATTTCACTTATTTTGAGTTTGTGGTAGGGAATTTTTTTTTATTATTAACTCATTCCTTTGTGCCTTCAGCAACAATCCTTGGGAGAAAAAATGAGAGAAAAATTGGTCCCCCCCCAGAGCTCCAATTCTTCATTTCTCACCTTGCACAGGGATTAAATGAAATTTAATTCCATTTCCATGCAGAGCTTGGACAACAGGTGTGCAAAGGAGCCCAGGGAGACAAAAAGATGCTTAAATTACTCATGAATGTTTCATCCTAAAGCAAAAGAAATTCGGGGGGGTGGTTGTTGCAGAGACCTTTCATTCCCAGACTTTGCCAGGTTTAAATCTGGAGTGCTGAGTTCATCAGGGAAGGAGGAATTCCAGAAAGGCCAAAAAAAATAGGTAATATCCCTCCTTGCATCTTCTCTGCTCAAAGGTACAAGTGACAAATGTCACTTATATGTATAATCACATAAATAAATGATTTTTTATTATATCAGACTCCTAACTGTGTATCAGTGAATTATATCCTATACAGAAAGGAAATACCTGATAATATCTACAATTAAATATGATCATCACTTTACCTATTTTTTAGCTAATTTTTGACTCCCTTTCCCCCCCAAAGCCCTTCCTTGTGGTGTCCCTGGTGTTGTTGGAGAGCCATAACTCATGTCTGGAGTTCTGTCCCTCTGCCCAACTTGTTGTCACACACAAAAGGCCCAGGCAAAGGCCATATGTTGCTGCCAAGGTATCCTGGGAAGGCAGCAGAGTTGCTGCTTTTTTTTTTTTTCCTGTGCCATCTGTTCTGCTTTAAGTTCATTCTCTGCAGATTCCATGTCTAGCAGCTCTTTTTGGATAATAGATGGGAATTGTGATCAGTCAGGAAGGCAGGGCATTGTTTCCAGCAGCTCTGGCATGACTTCAGGCAGGTATTCACCACACTTTTTTTTTTATTATTTTTTATTTCTTTAGCCATTCCTCCTGCTCTTTGGGATGAAAATTCAGAGGGAGAAATAGGATTTTTATTGAAACAATGTCCTGAGGTCCTGCTCTGAACACAGGGAGCTGAGGAGGGGATTTCTCCCAAGTTTTTTGCTCTTCCCACTTGGAGTTGCTGCTCCCTGCCCACCTCCCCCCCTTGCTGCTGCTGCCCAGGATCAGGAACTGAGCTGGGATCAGGCTAATCCTGCAGGAAAGACACAAATCAGCTCCTCTGGCTCATCCACTTGGGCTCTCCTCTGACAGGACAGGGCTGTTTCTTGCTCACATTCCAGGGAAGTGGAGCAGTGAGTTAAAAATCCCAAAATTTCCAGGCTTTGGAGCCTTAAATCCAGACCTTCTGCATTGACTGAGGGGTCCAGCTCTGCTCTGGGAAACCTGAAATCCCTCTGTGAACCCTGTACTTACTCCAGGTTTAATCATGCACAGGTCTTTTCACCCTCTGGTTCTGAGAATAAAATTAAATTCAAGGCTCTGCTTAGGCCAAGGTTGTGGCTCAAATCACAAAATGGGCTTTTTTGAAGGGGGAAAACCTACAAAGCATTTTTAAAAAAAGTCTAAAAGCTCCTTTCAGTGGTATCTGAACCCCTTAGGGGCTTTTTTTATGTTAATTTATATATGTGTGTGTGTGTGAGAGTGTGTATAAAGGGAGAGAAAGTCTATATATAAATCAGAGCAAAGCAAAACTGGACATCTCTCAGACCATTGAATTCTCTGATGTTTATGGCAGATCTTCTCCAGAATATCTCAGTTAAAAAGTCCTTTTTTTCCACTCTCCAGCTGTGTGTGCAGCCTGGAATTTGGGTAGTAGGGAATTCTCCTAATTCCATGTTTATGGAAGGGAATGAAATTATCTTTGTGCAGCCCTTTGAGCCCCACCTTTATTTCCTTGCAGGAAGAAGAGGTTTTACCACAAGCAACCAGGCAAAGAAACACAAACACTTGAAGAAACAGCACTTCTCCAACTCTCCCCAAAAATCCAGAGCCCCAGCAGATCCTGGTGGATTTGATCCACCACTCTCCCTTCTCTGAGGTAGGTGAGTTCTCTCTTGGCTTTTCCTTCTGCTTCTCCAAAGAATTTTGGGGCTGCCCCATCCCTGGGAGTGTCCAAGGCCAGGTTGGAGCCACCTGGGACAGTGGGAGATGTCCCAACCCTTGGCAGAAGTTGGATTTTCCAACCCAAACCATTCCAGGATCCTGTGATTTCTCTCCTTGTGATGTATTTAGACAGGAAACACAGTGACTGCACATTGAACATCATTCCTTCTGCTCCCTTTGATGTGTCAGATGTGTGTCATGAGCTGATTTTGTGGGGCCACCACCAGAAATTAAAGCTCCTGTGGCTGTTTTTAGTGTTGTGAAATGTAATTTTGGGGGGGCTTTGACACTTAACAAAATAATTATTGAAAAAAAAATCAGACTAAATCATCCTGGATGCTCCTGAAGAGGTTAAAATATTGGCTTTTGCTCATATTCTCCAGCCCATGGCTCTGCTTTGGAGTTAACTGGTTTGGAGGAGTGTTTTTCAGGGAAAATGGGCAAAATTAGCCAATAATCAAGTTGATTGGTTTAGAAAAAATGCATTTAAACCCCACCTGAAGTGAAAAGAGCCCTGGCTGGCTGCCATCATCTTTTTATTCTCATCTCTGACAGCTCCCCATTGAAAAGTTGGGTTGGTTTCTCTCTTCCTGCAACAACAGCTCTTGTTATTTCCCTTTTTTTTTTTTTCCTTGGGTGCCTTTTAAATTTAAATTTAAATTTAGCTCCTCCACATACCCATAGTTGTAAGANTGAAATATTTCAATTCAATGCTACCTGTATATTAAATAATAATATCTCTGCACTGAGAGTCCATGGGATAAAGAGCAGGGTTTAAATCTCAACCCTGAATGGGGCTTAAACCTGCAAGTTCTCTGTCTAAATACACACCTTTCATTTTATTTTTGAACTGACTCTGATTGGGGAGGAACTTGAGGGAGTTCATCCTTGTTTTCTGAGTGGTTTGGGTGTGAAAATCCTGTTCCTGAAAGGCTCAGCTGCTGAATGCAGCTGGAGACATTAATACCCATTTTTTTACAAGGTGCTGGGCCCCAAATTTGCTCTTAAATTGGGAAGATGCTGATCAGTTAAATCAGGAATATCAGTGAAAGCCCAACATCACCCAAAGGTTGTGGGTATGAGCTCAGATATTTTAATAATGACAGGAAATAGTGAATTTGCTATTCACAGCCAGTGCTCTGGGTGTGATTTATGTTCTCAGCCCCTGTTTGTTTGGCTGCTCTGAAATTGTTCAGCCCCATTTGGTGGCAGTGGGTTTCCTGTGTCAGGAGACCTTCCTTGTGCTGACAAATGGCTTTAAAAGAGGTTCCAGATGGAAATCAGGGCAAATTCATTGCCTTTTCTGTGCCTCTCAACACTCATTGCTGTTGCATCTGTCTTAATTGAAGGTTTGTTTTGTACCAAAATGTCAAACCCCCAATAATTGGGATTTTTGAGCCCTGAGGCTCTGAGGTCCAAGGTTTTAAAGGCTCCCCAACTCTTCTGGATGTGCCTTTGACCTGATGTTTTTAACTCATGGCTTCAAAATGCTGCAGTCAGAACCCCCTTTAAAACCAAACCTTATGCCACCAAATCACTGCAGAGCCCCCAGGAGAAGTGAAATGCACCTTTTTGGTGTCCCTGTCCCAGCAGATGTAACGTGGGGGCAGCAATTCCTCAGATGAGGCCTGGAGGAACACAAGGAATCCCCTCCATGGACATTGGCCATTGCCAGGAGCACTGCAGGACACTGTCCAAAGCCAAGCTCAACCTGCACCAAGAGCTTTCAGAAGCCTAAAAAGCCCCCCCAGGGAACTGCAAGCAAGACCATGAGAAGGAATGTAGGTGGGTATTCCAAGGGAATTGGAATTACTGAGCTGGGAGACTGGGGGGGGTTGGTGTGGTGGAGGAAATATTGGGGCCAGTGGTGGCAGAAATTAAAGAGGAGAACAGGCACCTTCAACATGAAGTAGAAAAGTGAGTCATTTAGCAATTCATCCCTTGTGTGGATTCATCCATGAGTGGATTTGGGATGAGAGCACAGAGAAAAAAAAGCTTTTCTGACCATTAATTAAATGATTGTATAGACCCAGCATTCCAAGCACAGGGTTTTATTGGTGACAAAACTCCCATTTTGTGCTGGTGGGGCTCAAATGGAGAATTGGTCCTCACTGGGAGCAACATATTTTGGCCTAATGAAACACCAGAACTCCTGGATGGTGTTGGAGCTGCCCTGAGTGAGATCCAGAGATTTCTCCTCATCCCAACTGAGGTGCTGCCACGTCCCCACCAGCAGCTGGGGAAGAGGAATGTCCCAGGAAGCAGAGCTATAAATAACCAGGCTAATTCCAGAGCTTGGAGATTGCTCCAAAGCTTGTTTAAATCCCTCCAGAAAAGACTGCAGAGATCCCTAAGCTGAAGTGCCCCAGTTGAAGGAATGTGTGTGCTTTTATTGTTACAGAACTGGGCAGCTCAGGGGGGTGTGTGCAGTGAGATTTTAGACATGTTGGGACAGTTTCAAATCCAAAATTCCGTGTGATCCAATATTCCCACTGAATCCTTGGTGCTCACAACTCATTTTAAAGCTGTTTTTTAGGGAGTTGTCCCCTTCCAGCAGAGCTCAAACAAGAGCAATCTCTGGGAT
>VYZS01014374.1:0-21485 GCA_013400695.1 Neodrepanis coruscans | reverse complement strand
GGTAAAACCACGACAGATTCCCTCAGAAACTGAGGGAACCAACTAGAGCTCATAGTTCTTTAAGACTACTTTTCTTAGAACACAAGAGCTCTTTAACCCCATGTGTAAGAAACCAAGCAAGGCAGGCAGAAAACACCATGGCTGAGCAAGGATCTGCTCCTCAGAGTGAGTAAGAAGGAAATGCACAGTCAGTGGAGCTGAGGACATGTGGCCTGGGAAGAGTGCAGGAATATGTTTCAGATGTAGGGATGGGATCAGGAAAGCTAAGGCACAGATGGAACAGGACTTGACAAGGGATGTGAAGAGTAACACGAGGGGATTCTATAAGTACATAGGTCAGAAGAGAAAGGCCAAGGAGAGATAGGCTTACCTTTAGGTGGAGATGGATAGGCAAAATCCCTCCCACTGTAAGTGAAGAACACCCATGATAGAATACCAGAATAGGTACAAGTCTACAGTGTGAGAGACTGGACTGTTTATGGATACTGACTCAAAACAACCCAAGCCTGGAGGCTCCAAGAGGTTTTGCTGAGGCCAGATCTGCAACCACTGAGGGGGCACAAGGGGAGTTTGTGTGCGTAATGGCAAATATCTAGTCTACATAAGACAGAGCAGGGAAGCTACAAGCCGTGCTTTCAACCCAGTAACAGGCAAATCGTGCAAGGTGGGATGGTGCTTCTTACCATGTTAATTGCCTTCCCATACACAATTTGCTCAGCTGTAAAATTACTTCCCCTCCTGCTGTGGTAGGTCTGATGGGCAATAACTGGCTTAACTGCACTAATGTTACAGTCAGCTGTCATTTTGTAGAAGATGTCATTAACCATCAAATATCTCAAAAGTGCCCCAAGACTCATCTCCTGGGCCTTCTACTGGAGGACTGAAAGCTCTTTCTTATCAAGGGAGGTACCTGTGTGTTCCCACCAAAGCTGAACATATTTTAACCCATTGGACTTTGTGTTTTGTGGGCTTCTTGCCCCAGCTCCAATGGATCAAGACCATCACTTCAACCAATGGACAACAATCAAGTTCTCTTTCTAGATCTCCATCTCCCTCACTCCCTCCATTCTCTCCCTTTCTCCCTTTCTTTCCTCTCTGCCTTGCCTTGTTTGCTTTTCCCTTATACATTTTCTTAAGTGATGTTTTTATAGATAATAATAACCACAATGGCTACATAGCTGCATTCCTTTGTAACTTATTCTAAAATAAATCCTACATACACACACACACATATATATACACACATATATGTATATACAAATACCAACCATTCAGTGTCATTTCATTCTAATCTGCCCCAAGGAACCTATTAATAAGAATCTGGCTTACCCTTGCCTTCTGGGATGAGTCACAACATATGGGACCTGATGAGATGCAACCTCAGATCCTGAGGGAACTGGATGATGTTATCAAGATACTTTCCATCACATTTTAAAAGTAATGGCAGTCAGACAAAGGCCTAGTGAATACAAAACTAGTTTTTCAAAGAGGAGAAATGAAGAACCAGGGAACTACAGACAATGAGCCCCCTCTCTGTGTATGGGAAGTACATGGAGCAGATCCTCATGGAATCCACTTTAAGGCACATAAAAGAAAAGCAGATATGGAGATTTGAGACAGCCAAAACAGCTTCACCAAGGACAAATAGTGCTCACCAGTCTGGTGGCCTTGATGTCTTGGGGTTTTTCTCTTATATTTTTGGGGCTTTAGCTTATAGTTTCACTCATAAGCTTCCTTGTTAGCCTTTCCCACATCTCATGAAGCTATGTTTAGGATTCCATTCAGGACAAATAGCCTATAGCAAGGAAAAGACCAGAAAAAATAAAGGCCTGGAGAACCTGGAGAAACTCCAAGGATGCCAGGCCCAGGGGAGACCACAGGGGTGAGACAAATTCTGGTTGGATATGTTGAGGGATAGATGGATTTTTAAATATTATAAATGTGGGCTGATAAAGAGGCCTGGGGTGCACATTTGGAATCTGGAAATTTCCATTACAAAACTGCACTTTTACTGATACTAACTTTGTTTGGAAGGTTTTTTTCTCCTCTCTGATTTTAGGCATCAGCCCTCTATGATGGAGGGACAGCAATGGTTGACAAAGGAAGACCAACAGGTGTTATCTACCTAGACTTCTGTAACACCTTCAACACAACCTCATGTGACATTCTTACCTACAAATCTGAAGGACACAGATGTGAGTGGTGGAATCTTCAGTGGATAATGAACTGCCTGGATGAATGCAGCCAGAGACTTGTTGCCAATGGGATTACATCTGCATAGAGGCTGGTGACAAGTGGTTTCTTTCAGGGCTCTGTTTTGGGGCCAGAGCTGTTTAATATCTTTATCAATTACATAAACCAAGAGATTGAATGCATCCTCATCAAATTTGCAGATAACATGAAGCTGAGTGGTGCAATTGACACAATAGAAGCACAAGATGCCATTCAAAGGACCTAGACATTCTTGAGAAATGGGCCCATGAGAACCTCATGGACCTTAACAAGTCCAAGCGCAAGGTCTTGGATCTGGGCTGGGGCAATCCCTGAACTTGAGAAACATTAGAACTGCTTCCAATTCTGTATATATCCAAGAATCTAAAGTAATTTAAAATTAAACTACTGTTTTGAAATTTTTCCTTTTATATTTACTTACAATGTGTCTTATTTATTATGAAAGATAAATCTAACATAATACAAAGCTTCTTGTGAGGTGATATTTTAAGGTAGTGTTCCATATGCAGGGCAATGCTCTTAAACTATTCCTCTCTTTTACGAAAAATCCCCCAAACACCTTTAAATACAATTTGTGACTGCAATGGTTACATAATAAATTTTACAAGAAAAATAAAGCTTGGGGTGCAAACCTTAAAGTTTGTGTAAAATTTTGCTAAAAAAATTTCCTGAAACCTAAAGACCTACTTTTCTAAATCTAGAGAACTCCTTAGATTCTAGTGTAGAGTATATCAGTATCTGTCAGCAGAGAATTTTTTCTCTTAACCCACACCCTTATCAGCTTTTTTCTCTTAACCCATGTTAATTTCCGGATATCTTCTGTCATCACTCCTATGAAAAAATTACCAGCCATATTTAGTTTTTCAACTAGACAGAAACAGGAAGAGTTTTTGTTTGTTTTTTTGGTTGTTTCGTTGTTTGTGTGTTTGAGCTTTTTTCCCCAGCGATAACGTACTACATCTTGGGGATGATCCTATGCAGGGGAGGGAGTTGGACTCAGTGAACCTTGTAGGTCCCTTCCAACTCAGATATTCTGTGATTCATTGATCTTTGGAAATCCAGATCTGCTCACATAATATGCATAAATAAAGTGTAAGGCTTAAACAGAACAAGTATCCTATCCAAAGCAGGTAACGGTGCACACTTTATGTGATAACAACCAGTGAGGAGTTTGACAAGCCTCAAAAGCCCTGTACTGGGTGTAGAGGTAGACTGAGGAGAAGACAACAGTACAACACTTGGCTAGTAGATCTGGTGGTTCCAAATGGTAAATACCCTGAATAGATGTGAGGTAGCCGATTTTTACAGAAATGTTTGACTCAGAAGAATTACAGTATCTGAGTATTTATTAATTCTAAATTAACTAAAAATGGAAGTTTATTTTATATACATAGAAATTATGGAATAATTTGGGAAAACACAATATTTGGAAACATTCAATACTGTTTAATGTTTCTGAGCATTCCCTTATCTCTGTTTTCAGCTCGGGTGGTACTGACACAGAGAGTAAGAAAGAAGTGTGCTGGAAGTATCCTGTTGAATGCAATTATTTTAGTAATCTTCAGCATCATTTCGTAAGGTATCTGACAATTATGACAAACTATTGCATAAACGTCTGATGAGACCTTCAGTTAAAGGACTTTTTAATACATAGGTTATTTCATTAATCAGAGGTTTTGTCTGCACAGCTATTGAAGTAACATCTCACAGAAAGCTAATGTGCCACAGTGCAGTATCCTTCCTGTGGCGGTGGTGGTGGGGAATGTAAAAATGCAGGCAGTATGCCATTACTCAGCAGCACCTTTCTCACTATAAATAAGCATTTTGCATCATAAAATAGAAGTTTCTTTTTAATATAAGCATTGGTCTTTTTTTTTTTACTTCTTTTCATGGTCTCCTTGTCATTTGTTTGTGTTCTGAATTCTGATTCTTTTTTTCTTTATCTTTGTCAGATACTTTCAGTCTCACAGTGGTGACTTTACAACCATTTGTGTAATGTGTAGAAATGAGAAGAAACACATTGCAGCATTTTTCTATACACTGAAAATGTGCCAGTGAATGTAACATATTTATTGNGCAGTGGGGTGGGTGGGTGGGGGCAGGCATGTGCAGGCATGAGCAGGGCAGAGAAATGAAGTCTGAAGGACTAATAAGTTAGTACTAAAATTTAGTACAGTATACTTGACTCTGAAACTCTGCAGGCAGAGAGCCATTTCTCAGTAGTGTAGCAAGCAGTTTCCAGCACCTAGCTCCAATAAACTGAAACTGCTGAATGTTGTAATGCTAATGAGAGCTCAAACATGCATCCTTTTATTTGATGGAAAGAGTGGTTTTTATAAGATAACTTGTAACAAAGTTTAGAGTAGATCAATAAACAGATCTTTAGACATCCTGGTAAGAAATTTGTGGATAACTTATCCACAAAGAACCTGGATCCACCAGATCTTTATGCCATCATCAAAGGAGCAATAAGTATGTGTGAAAAATTTGATATTCTTTTCTTAGGATTCTGTAGATGCTGAGTTTGGTAATGCTTTTTCAGATAGAAAGCCAACAACTACTAGCAATGTCATTCTGTTCCTACCAAAATGTTAATTAATAAAACTTTGGCCTTCAAGAAATGGTTTTCTCCATGCCTTAACAACTGCCTCTTTTTTATTTTTCTCCATTATTTAGAAAGTAATGGGTGTCTGAGAAAAAGTGCAAAAGGTTAATAAGGTTAACAATCATAATTTTCTAGGCAACTCATCTACTCTTACAGTATAAAAGAAGCAATCTCTGTTTCTTCAGCCTTGTACACTATACAAACTCATATCCAGCCAAAAGAATAAACTGCTGGAAGACCTTTAATTATTTAGAAGGGTATATATAGTGTTTTAAGAAATTATTAGAGATTTGAAGGAGGAAGATTGACTGGGGAAAGGAATAAAAATACCAATGAGTAAGGTGACTGACAGATTCTTTTGCTGCACCTTTTTTTTTTTTGCCTACTAACCTCTTCCTGTAAGAACCTACTATTATGTAAGAAGGAATCAAGCAGTCTTTCTAGAACTGATGAAAATGTTTCAGACATTGGATTGTATTGCCTTGATCTTCCTCTAAGCTGGCAATAAAGATCAAGATCATCCAATGTTACTACTTTCCTCACAGAGAAGAATAAGAAAGATAATATATACATTTATATTAAATGCTTGCTGAGCATTTGCATGCCTCCATGCAAGCATGAATGTATTTTTCCTTAACTTCATAATACTGTGTATTTTTTTTTCTTGTGGCCTTGGAAATCCTTTGTAAAAGAATGCAAAAAAATCCCCAAACACACTAAAGTTAAGAAAAAGAAGTGTTGAAATGTATACAAAACTACCTAAAAAGTAAAATTCTTTTTATTGATAAAATTAAGAATTAGGGTAAGTTATAAATGTACTCTTGATTAATTCCTAAGTTTGTTAATTTGTCACCTAGCACTGTGAATGTAAAACAAATGTCACAATTCCTATAGGAAGAAAGCAGAAGGGAACATGTTTTTCTTTTTAGAGCCATATAATCTGAAAATTCCCACATGGCCAGGAAATTATGCTAGTTAATAGACACAGGAACACAGAAACATAGTGATGCAGATTTAAGTTTGGCCAGATACAAACTATACTCAGCTGGATTTTCACAAGGGTTAACAGATGTTCAGTGTGTCTGCAGTACCTGTGGCATAAACTCTCAAGAGAACATGTAATGTCAAGTTAAGTATTTTTTTTTCTCTAAGAAGTATATTGAAGAAGGGCAAAGCATCCTAAATATACTGGCTTGCTTGTGTACCTCAAAAAAACTGAAGGTGCAGTGCATTATTGTAGGTAAAATTACTGTTAATATTGCTCCAGTTGTACTATTGGGCCTTCAGCATCGTGGAGTCACATAATCTGGCAGATACTTCTCTTTTGAGGTGAACACTACTATAAAATTATCATTGATGGGATGTAACAGGCAAGACTCTCGAGCTAGAGCACAAGGCAATAAAAACATATTAAACCTGGAATTAAGTAAGAAAAGTAGTGTAGCTCGTAGTTTTCACAAATTCAGTTTATATCATTATTCAGTACCAGAAGTTCTTCTGAGGCCTGTAATTTGCTAGTTGTTATTATTATTATTATTCATGTTATTATTACTAGAACTGTATATATTCAAAACTTATTCCTGCACTGAAAACTGTGCTACAAGGTTTTCTCTTTTGTAACTGACTGCCATGTAACATGTTTTTGATTGTTAAATGCTACTGCTTTACCATCAAAAACTAGCCACAGTTGAACAGGTTTGAAAGTAGACAGAAAAAAAAGCTGATATTCAGTCTTAGTTACCAGGGCATAGCCAAAGAAGTGATTTAGGTGAGGTCAATTTTTGCATTTCCAGGAAAACAAATGAACAAACAAACAAACAAACAAACAGACTATGTGAGGAATGAGATTATTTAAAAACCTTGCTTTCATTTAAAATGGAAAAATAGAAAGTAAAAAGTTGTTACTTACACAGAGAAAATGTCACATTTTCAGGAGCTGGTAGGCTTTATCCTTCACTTGATATTTTCTTTTTAAAATCATAATGGTTTATAGACTTTACCTTACAATTTCAGAACCCTTGGGCTAAATTACAGTGCATACAGTATTTTGCTCCCCACCCCAGTTTAATCAATAATCCAAACCCTAAATTAAACTAGAACAAAGACATCCAGTATCTAGAAGTCTTCTAAATTAATCTAATTCCTAGGAGTCTTCTAAATGGCAGCTTTTTCCTCCTTCTCCCTCTCCTAATCATAACTGACCTTCAGGAACTGCTGATCTCTTTACAGAAACTGTAAAAGGATAGGTCATTCCTTGTGAGATGTATTCCAAGGCAGGGGAGGACAGGGGTAATATATCAGAGTAATTTAGCACCAGACTCTTTGGTTTAGTACTTGCTCATGTGTGGCAACTCTTTGATATGCTAAAAATAAGCTTATAACCTGTTTAATTTTCTAGTGTTGAAGAAGAATCATATCACTCTAAATAGGATATAAAAAAATGGCTTCTCTTCTGATGAGGGAAAGCATGGGAATACTGAACATTGTGGTGAAAGGTAGATGAAATATACAAAGGGAGAGCTAAACATCTTTGAAGTGTCATCAGTATCATGTTAGCCTGTGAGTGCTATGGGAGTGTAAATTCAAGAGTACTAAGAGGACTACAGTTCTGAGGCAATTAGCAATACCAAGGTTCTGTTTCAGGTAGCAATTTGCCCAAGGTAAGTTAAAAATGTAATATTCTGCTAAGATGCAAAGATAACTCTTCTAAAGAAGAAACATGAGGACTAATTCTCCATTTGATTTTAGAATGTTATTGGCACAAAGAAACAAGTTATTGGAAGAGCAATTTATGTATTTGTGCTAGATTTGGCTGGGAGAGAGTTAATTTTCATCTTAGTAGCTGATCTGAGGCTGTGTTTTGAACAATGTTGATGTATAGGGATGTTTTCCGTAGCTGCTGAGGAGCACTTTTTTCTCCTCACACCTTCCTGCCAGTGACTGAGCTGGGGTGTGTCTCAGTCTGAGACAGCAAAATTAACCACAATTTGGATTAGAGCTCATTAAAGGGAATGCAACAAGATTTATTAGGTTTTAAAAAAGGAAATACGGCATATATGAATGAAATAATACCAGCCCCCGCCTCCCCAGACCCAAAAAACTACATCTCCCAACATGCAACCCAGGGAAAAAAAACCTAAACCCAAAATTGCCTGGACGTTGCCACCCAAAAAAAACCCCCAAAAACAAGAGACCCTCCCCCCAAACAAGATAATTATTGAAAACCATGACACCGTGAAAAAGATTTATGCCACAGAGAAAGGTGCAGATGTCCTACTGCCATCATGAGTTCCTCAGAGTGACGCCAGGGAGAGCAGCTGAGGTGCAAGAGAATATAGGAATGCTGGGATGAAGAGGCATGGCAGGAGGCTGTTCTCGGTCAGGATGAGAAAGCAAAAGGGTTTCCACACAGGGCACCTGGATCACCCCCCCAGCACAGCAAAACCAGTTCTCTCTGGACCCCAGGAGCAGCAGAAGACTGAGCTGCAGGACAGCAGGAACACGTAAAGCCTCCCCAAGTCTTGCCTCATGCCATCATGACTCTCCAATAGTAAGCGGCTTTGAGCTGCCAGTCCAATCAACTTTCTGCTGGTTGCATCATCAACATGGCACCACATGTGCGGCCAGGAACCTCTGCAGATAGTCTCAGGCCCGTCCCTGACACTGGGCTCGGTAGGCAGCAGAAGTGAGGGCAGCATTACAATGGCAGTGCCATGGTTTGAAGACAGAACATTCAGCAGGATAAGAAATCTAAGAAAGGATATAGCAGCAGTATAGGGGAGCAAGTGAGAGGAAACACTACTGTATTTAGAACATCTGAGAGACATATATTCTTTTAAGTTATTTTTCTACTTACCCTGAATTTTCAAATAGTGCTTGCTCTATCACACACATGCACACACATGGCTTTATGTGTTTCGGTTATTTAGTATTTCCTTTTCTTACTCCATGAATCTGAAGATGTGAGGTGGGTGGGAGGTGGGAAGAATGAAAGAGTGATGGTGCCATAGAAAACTGATATATCATGAACTCAGAGAAATGCTTTTTCTCTGTATTACGTTTTGATGATATCTCTCTGTCGTGGGGTTAAAACCGAAAGTAAAAACAGTCTCTGTTCCTGCCATGCGGGCCGGCGGCCGGGCGAGGTGGGGGGGGAGGAGAACGACCCTTTTCCCCCTGCCCGCACTGATCAGGGGGCTGTGGGCAGTGCTGGCGCCCGCGTAGGTTTCAGTGGCCCCTTATCCCCGGCAGCGGGAGCTGGTCCAGGGCGAACCTCGGTGAGACAGTTTCGCCCTGTGCCAGCAGCCCCAGTGGCCACTCTCACTCCAGGGCTGCCCGGCCCCGCGCCCGTGTACGTTTCAGTGGCTCCTTTTCCCCGGTGGTGGGAGCGGCGGCTCTTCCCGCCGTGCTGGTGCTGCTGCCTGGCTCCGTGGGGACAAGGTGAAAGTAAAACCGATGTCTTTCCTACCATGCGGGGTCCCTGGTGATCGCACGGGAGCCCGTCGGTCGTGTGCATGGGACCGGTGGTGGCGCGGCAGCGACGAGAGCCGCAGCGGTGGCAGCGACAAGAGCTGCGGCAGCGGCAGCGGCGGCTCGTCCCACCGCACTGGTGCTGCCACCCGGCTCTACGGGCAGTGGCGCCGGAGCATGGCAATCCTGGCTGGACGCCGCCATTTTGTCGAGCGCATGGACCAACCGCGTGGCCGGTGCTGCGGCTGCACCGGCGGTGCGTGGCGGCAGCGCCAGCAGCAGCAACAGCCCGGCAGTGGCACCAGCCTGGCAGCAGTGGCCATGTGNTGTGGTATTTCTTTCCTTTCCCCTGGGAGGCAGGTGGTCTGGTGGTTATCTGCAGCTATTCCCCGGGGTCCAAAGACCACATCTCTTCTTCCATCAGCACTAAATCCCTTCCTGGGCTATTGAGAAGGGGAGGGAGGGGGGCGCTCGCAGTTTCTAATTTTCTTGAGTGTTTTTTCCTTCAGTCAAAGCCGGGCGAAAGTTCGCGCTGCTAGGAGGGTCCTCAGACCGGCCACGCGCTTCCTCTAATTACCCCGGCGTCTCTCCGGGGGCCCAGAGAGAGACCAGCACTATTTCCAGAGCATCCTCATCATAACACGGGCCCTGGGAAACTTAATTTATTTGTTTGTTTGCACTTTATTTGTCAGGTTTTGTGCGTGCACAAAATAAACTGTGATATTTGTCTGTTTTCTTCATTTTGGGGTGTGTTTGTGGCTTCTCTCGGAAATCTCCTGTCCAAAATTGCTAAACTTGTGGTAAAAAGGGCAAGTTCCTTACTTCTGAAAACCATCCAGTGCTGTATGCTGAAAACACCTATTAGATTTGTCTCCAAGTCAGTCCAATGGCTGAAGGGCAGGTGACCTGCAGAGTGCCTTTTACTATGGATTGTTCTACCACAGCATGTAGACACAAAATCCGTTTCTTAATGAGCTAGAGCAAAAATGGTGGAGGTTTTAAGAAAACACATACAGAATGCAGACATAGAAGTTGATATAGAACATGAACCAATTTTTACAGACTTGAGTCAGACTTTCAATTAATTGGGCTAGTACGAATAACTGGCATGCACATTCATATCTCAAGTGGTATATAAAATCTGTATACATTGTATCAAAGATATTATCGTCGTAATTCTTCTTTCTGTGAAATTAAAAAAAAAAAACAAGCCACAAACCAAACAAGTAAAAAGTCCCAGGAATAAAGTGGCATATATTAACAAGACAGTGTTATCTTCTAGAGTATTTTAACTGTAGCATTCCAGAACCTGAATTACAATATTTTATATTTATAAGTAGGTTTTGATCAGGCCTGAGAAACATCTGAATTTCAGTGACCTTATTTCAGAAAAATCTGTGAAAATCTGCTTTTGGGTGTGATTACTGAAGTAATTAACGCATTTTATGTAAAAGGAACAGTTTGAGCTGTAGTGGGAAAGAATATAAATAATGGGAAAACAAAGTTATTTCTCTTCTTCCTTGGGTTTAGATACCAATTTTGGTAATGAATCATCTTCAGGAGTGGCATGGCAGGAAGAACACCCCAAAAGACAAATGAAAATGAAAGGCAATCAGAGAAAAGCAATTGCTTTTCTAATTAAACAGTTACTTGTGTCAGCATTAGCTCTTCCAAAAGTTACTTAGAAGAGTTACAAGCAGTAATTTAAGCACTAGTTGTTGAAGTCTGTAGACTGAAGTTCTGATGTCAGACAAATCTTGCAGAATAAAACTGTGGGATTCAGCTTTCTCTGTCCTGAAAATAATGAGGCTTTGAGATGGTTTCTCCAATAACCCCTTCTGACAGTCTCAGATGGTTACAACATTAAAAATAACAAGAAGACTTCCTATCTGAATAAGCATGGACACCAATGAGAAACCCGTCTGGATCCCAACACTGATAATGGCCCTAAGAAGTCTAGAGACTAGTACAAAATTAGAAGACAGTAAGTAATAAAGACAGATTAATTATTACAGATGTTTTAGAAAATTACAGAGCTTTAATTAATGCTCATGCTATGAATGTTTTTCGTCAACAATTTCTCTGACAGCAGCTTTTTTTCTTTTTTTTTTTTTTTGTGTGTGTGCATGTTTGTTATTTTTTAAGCTGACATGACCAGAGAAGCATTTTCAGTTGTAAGAAAAGAATATTGATTCTACAATTGTGCTGATTGCCATTGTGATTCTACAAAACCTCTGGCTGTAATATTTTTAAGTAGGTCCTCTTTATTTTATTTCAGGCAGTCAAGAATATAGATTTCATTTTTAATTGCAGTAGGTTAATATACAGGCATTTATTATTATGCTTGGTGTGTATGAATGTGTTCAGGAACAGGACTGATATCAATTTTTGCCCTAAAAATCCATAAATCTGTGCTACATATGGGTCATAGAGCTAAGCCCAAGTTGTTATCTTAATTCTATGTTTTATTTGAAAACACAAGATAATTATCTTTTATAAATAATTCATACAGGTGCAGAGCAATGTAAAGGAGGAGGAAAAAATAATACCAACTTAAAGTGGACTTTTGGCTTACATAAGGTTCTTTTTTTTTTAAGATATTCATACGCTTGTGTCAGATTTAAAACAATGTATTTACTGGATAAATAATCTGCCTGCCTCACAAATTTTGAGATGTAGATTCATTCAGATACATATTACAACCAAAAATGTTTTTATCAGTCTTTGACAAAGTGTTATAAATAGCTCAAGGAACTGTTTTTATCTAGAAAACAGATTTTTTTTTTTTTTCATCTAGAAAGTTTAAGAAATTTCTAGAAAGAATTTTAATCGTTGAGGCATTTGCGGGGCGGGGAGGGGTAGGTGAGGGGGGTGTAAAGAAATTGACCTTATTTTAAAACTTTTTGTCTGAATTTGAACTGGAGAAAATGTTGTTTGGGTATTTTTGTTCAGGTTTTTTTTTTTTTTTGTGTGCGTGTGTGTTTTGTTTGCTTGTTTGTTTTTCTGTTTAATTTCACCTCTCCAATGCATTTCATTGTGTATAAAGGACTAGCAGTAGCAGCATTTTTTCATTATGTTGGGATATATGAAAGCATACCAAAAGTGGGGCAAGAAAAGTTGCTAGATATTTCAGGACTGGCTGGGCAGAGAGGTGAGAACCTATGATGAAGTCACACTTCAGGGATGGTTATGCCTTGTGGCTGTGCCTAAGGCTATAGTGCTTGGAACAGTGTTTAAAGGGTCAGTGTGCAATTTAAACAGCAAAAAACCTCCCAGATTTACCTTGTCTTGGTTTTATTTTTAAACTGTGTCACAACCCACAGTGCAGACATTTTTACCGAGACAGGGGTTTATTTTCCGCCCTCTCTTCTTTAGTACTGATCTTGAAAAATCACCCAGACTGCAGCTAAATTGCTGGGATAGTGGAATTGCTGGTATTATCTTAGATGAGAAAATTTTTACTGTAAATGACATTTCTCTCTCTCCCTGTCTTTCTCTAAATAGAGCAGTTTCGAACTTTATTGGTGCAAATATATTTTACAATACTGTTGCCAGGAGTTTTTGTTGCTTTGGTTTTTTTTCTTGTTTTTGTTCTTTTAAACCACATGCTTGAACCAAATGGAAAAAAAAATATGAAAAGCATACGAAAAGCACTAAAACCTTAATTTAAAAGAGTTAATAAATGTTAAAAAGTTAATAGTTTAACTGCCTTCAGTTCCAACAGCAGGATTTTGAGAGTATTCTGCTTAGGCCAGATATAGAACTAAAAAGCACCAAGAAAACTTATAGAAGTGAATTTCCAAATTGAGGATGTTCACTGCATGGCACCCTATAAAAGTAAAGACAAAGTAAAGTTCTTGGTTTCAACTCCTTACACAGCCTGATATATGCAGCATGTAAAGATACATCACTGTTCCTTGTACCTGCCCATATCCTGAAGGAGATTTTGTTGTTTGAAAGGAACTTGCACTTATTAAATGGGAATCTGTGTTTCAATCACTGGCTTTCCTCAGTTTTTTATCCATCACATAGAGCATAAGTCAGTGTAGTTTATGTTGAATACAGCACTTTTTATCTTCAAGAATGAATATTATTTAGTAACGAACGAGCACTAGTATCAAAAATTTAGGAATTATCATTCACATTTATTTAAACAAACTAATGTCCGAGTTTAGGACAACATTAGGTTTATCAATGGACAAGAGACGTATAGGGGAGACAACAATTTACTAAATACAGATATATGGGGAAACGGATGGGTGTAATTGCTCCGTTATGTCCAGCAGGAGGTGCTGTGGGTCCCGCTGGAACACGAATGGTGCAGTTGCTCTCTTATGGCCAGCAGAGGGCGCTGTGTGTCTCTCCAGAGACACGGGGGTGCAGTTACTCTCTTACAGCCAGCAGAGGGCACTGCGTGTCAGCCAGGGAAGACACACACACATACACACACAGAGTGTAACCTCAGAAGGTGAGGGAAGAGAAAATGGAGTGGCGCTGTGCTCCCGGACAACCTTCCCCCCTGCTCCCACTGTGGGGAAAAAGGCTAGCAGCGCCTTGCTTAGGGCCAAGATGAAGGAGGAGGGCCCCACCCAAGAACACAGGAGAGGCTTAGAGGTGGGCACCCACAAACCAAAAAATATCTGCGGAAAAGGCGACAGTATCTCAGAAGTGGTGTGTCTGTGAAGAGGTTCTCCTAAGCGGTCTTCTCAGGCAGAGAAAAAAAAGGCAGTGGCGACCTCAGGAAGGTCCGTGGGGGAGAGGTAGAAGGCAGCACAGGTCCGGAGTAGTCCTCTGGGCTGTGCTGAGTAGAGGCACCCTGCTTCCAGCTGCAGAGTCCAGGAGAGAGAGCGAGCACTGCTTCCCACAGGTTTTTATAATCCCAGTCCCTTTCCAGAGCACCTTGCGGGCTTGAGGGGCTGATGGGAAACCCAGGCAGAGGTAACCTTGGTGACCTGGCCACTCTTCCCAGCTTAACCGAAAGTGGGCACAGGAAAGGAGTTATTTTTAACTTTGTCTTCCCCTGCGGTTTAAGCCAAACCACTACAACCAAAAACAGCATAACAAAAGAATAAAAAACAGACTAAAATGTTGATAATGAAAGGAGTTTTACAAATAAAATGCAAGAACTAGACTGCCTTCTGCAGCATATAAAACCAAATATAAAACAAATAGTGTAAAAATTATGCAACTCTTGCCATGATGGATATCAGGACATCTGCTGGGTAAAAAGCAGTGACAAAAATGAAAATGGAACTTAAATGATAATTCCA
Organism: Neodrepanis coruscans; assembly: GCA_013400695.1. Classification (NCBI taxonomy): domain Eukaryota; kingdom Metazoa; phylum Chordata; class Aves; order Passeriformes; family Philepittidae; genus Neodrepanis; species Neodrepanis coruscans. The sequence goes on along the minus strand of VYZS01014374.1, from coordinate 6,908 downwards.
CTGGGAAAAGATGTAATGAATGACATCATGGACATAAGGCTATAGCCATTACAACTCACAGTTTCAGTAGCTGGTGTGAGGTTTACTAAATGATGAAGATTTAAGTAGCACTGGATACTGCATGATTGAGGGACACACAACTTTCTCAAAGACTGGCAAAAAAAGAGAATGATGCTCCTCCTTTTGTATTTGACTCCTTTCCAGTTTCTCTACTAACTACTTGCTAGAGATAGAGTGCTGAAGAAATTTGTTCCTCAGTGTTAAAAGTCTATTTTTTTAAGAAAACTCTATGTCTTAAGTAGATGGGTGTATATGTAGAGCCTTCTGTGCATCTCTAGTTATCAGTTGTCATAACCTCAAATCAGTGCGATGGGCTCTTTCTCTTACATAGAAAGAAAATAGATATAGAAATTTCCTGTTTGTTCAGATTTATGAGGAACTTCTGTACTGGGAAAGACAAGCATAATCTGGGGAGACAAGAAACGTTAGATTTTCTTGAAGAAAATTATATTAATTTTTCTGTAGCTCACAGAGGTACTAACTCAATTGCTTGAGAGAGCTCAGAGTGCACAGAAAATTTCATATTTATAAAATATGACTTTCCTTCAAGTACTTGTGTATTTTCAGAAGTGGTCTTATGACTCTTGAAAGCTGAAGATTTACATGAAGTTTGAGACACACAAAAAAACCTTTAAAAAGTAAGTCCAATTCATGTTTTGCCTAGACTTCTTTTACTGGTTCATGCTAGGTTCTGTTTGTCTAAGGAACTTGCAGAGGAAAGTGGTGAGAATAAAAAAGTTATTTTTCTGTATATACTACTGCTCATTACCCTATGAAGTAGGGTATGGTTGACACTGACATCATAAAAGAAAGGGTCTCTGCACAATTCTTAGTGCTACTTTGAACACAAACCATAATCTTATGCAAGTAAGAAATGAATATAGTGTTGTTAATATCTTATATAACAATTAAATTAAGTAACAGCAGCAGACTATGAAAAAAAAAGGAATGAAAAGGATCTATTTTTGTTTTGACAGGTTTTTGCTGAACTCGGTTTGAATAATGATCTGCTTTTATATATGCCCTATGAAACTTTACTGACCAGTGTGAGACAACACTATTTAGGTACTTGGCAAATCAAATGCACTTTGGCTATGTTTCAGCAATAATCAGTGGGAATGCTCAGGACTGATTAATTGTGAGAAATAACAACATAATTTTTAAAGCAGAAATACAGATACAAAAAGTGATTTAATTACTCACTAAGAGGAGGCAGTATTTCAATTATTTACTATGATTTCACATTTTTAGATAATATCTTTTATATTACTTGAAAAACTGTACAATATACATGCAACATGTTACTATAATGCATTAATTACAAAAATAACTAATCTGTTAATCTACAGCAAGTAGAATGTGCTTCAATAGACTTACAAACAGCAAGTAGTTTGGCTTTCACTCAGGAAAGGCAGGTGCTGTTGCACCATTGGCATGTTGTTTTGGCCAATGATTACAAATGTCAAGGTTGCAACAGAAAAAGCCACAGGGTTGATAGTTCTTGAGGAGAAAACTTTTGTGCAAGTTGCATGGACATAAAGCACCTACCTAATAAGAAACTGCAAACCAGGACTAGAGAATACAAACAGAAGCTCAGCAGACAATTTGAAAAGCCAGTGGCAATAGATCATACATCACCCTGAAACCTAAATCAGATTCATTAGAGTAAGCAGCATCCTTTACTTCTCCCATATGGATTATCCAATATTATGTCTGGTTATTTTCAAAGCAAACAGGTTGTTTTCTCTGCATGTTGCTCAGACTAGCTGTGAGTGTATAAATGCTACTGCTACAGAGTAGAGTGGTAAAGAGAAAATGGACAAGTCAAGCTTGGATATTGGATATATAGAGTGCTACTTTTTAACAAAGGACATTTAGCAGTTGATAAACCTCACTGTATTTTTTTTTTTTTAAATTAAATACGCTGTTTTAAGCTCTCTTCTCTGCAACAGCTTGCTATTGGAAACCTCATGAGACACACAGGCCAGATGGAAAGCTAGGCTCAAACTGAGAAAAGAGAAGGAATGTGATGCTAAAATTAAAGCTTCCAGGATGTTCCATTACAAGAGCTTTTTTTGAACAAAACCCCTAATGGTTCTTTAATTTGATTCAGCCCAAGAGCCTAAATGCCACACAGTCTGTTGCCCTGATAAAGCTGAATCCACACGAAATGTTACAGTGAATCCGTATGAAACATTACAGTGAATCCACACGAATCATTATGATTTTTTTTGTTGAAAAATTTCCCAGAAATTTCAATCAATGAAAATATTTATTTTGGTCTTGATGCAGGACAAAATCAAATTTTCAGTTACTCAAGTAGCACATTGTGATAAGATCATGATAATAGGAATCAGTAAATTGTATATGTAGAAGGCGTGTCTTGAAGTCATCTGATGTGAGCAAGGATACAGTCTATTTTTAGAAGCTCACTCTATTGTATCAAAATTAGCACTTCTGCTACAGTCCTTCACTCATTGATTTATTTTATAGATTGTAAGTTACCGACTAGAGGTCATAGGTGTATGAGCAGAGATATTGTATAGTGTTAAAACTATAACAGTCATTAAATGTCCACTTTATGATTGAATTTGTTAAGTATTGACTTAGTTGCCATATAGTTAATGCTTTAGACATAAATGAAATCACCTTATGCTCCCTCCTATTTAATTCTCAGTCAAAAGGGTTAGAGATAGAATCTGAGTTAAACTTCAGAAGAAATTAGGCATGATGAGTTAAGAAAATGCTGCTACATCATCAGAAATGTATATATCAAAATGCCAGCTGTAATGTCATTATCTCTAAGGAAAAGGAACTAGGTCTGTTTTCTCCTTTAGTTCTTGAGTATCAATAATTACTTGCACTGAATCCTTAAAGGAATTGAAGTATTTACTGACCTGTTTATATGCCCAGAAATATGTGTACTTCATAAAAATTAGTATTGTAAAAGATCCACAAAGACGTGCTTGTTTTCCTTTTCACCTCTCTCCCATAGTACCCATCATGGTTATTGTCTGGCTGTACTGCAGGGGTGATGATAGTGAAAATCTTGTTAAAGACATTCAACCACTGAAACAAATTTGAGTCAGCCAGCAGCATTTTGTGTTTGAGGACTAAAATAAGACAGTGCTGGTGTACAGTTCTTTCCTTAAGGTGAATTGACACCTGTGATACCAGGTCTTTGTGCAGTGGTGGTGGGGTTTTCTTTGTGTTTTGTTTTCTTTTTTTCCTTTCTTTCTTTCTTCCCTATCAAAAGCTTTCCTTTAGAATTGAAAAGAACAAAGGGACATTATTCTGTTTTTGTGTGTTGTTCCAACAGTATGTATTTTATTCACTGAACATGGCAAAGGAAGACAATTATGTCTTTCAGGCAGAAATCTCACTTTCATTTAAACACATTTCAGTGTCCAAGCACACTGCTTATATAAAAGCAGAATACAAAGAACAGAAAAAAAAAGGAATTTTAATCAGCGGGATGAGTTTTTAAATAATATTTCCAGGCTACTTCCACGTGGAGAAAGAGGATGACGTAATGCTATCGTGAAACAAAAACAAAAATGTAAAAGACTGCGGAGGGCTCCCGGGCGGTCAGCCCGGACGGCGGCGGACCCCCGGGCGCGGGCAGGTCGCGGCGGTGCTCGGCGGCTCCGAGAAAGCGCCCGCGGCCCCCGCCGGGCAGCGAGTGCAGACGGCAACGCCCGCCTTCCGCCGGCGGCCTCCAGGTGGCCGTCCCGCTCCGGGAATCGCCCTGCGCAGGACTCCGCCTGCTTCCCCGCGCGCCTTCCTGCCCCAGCTGCCTGCCGCTCTCCTGCGGGAGTTCCCTCCGCCCGCCCGGCGTCCCCAGCCTGGTCTACCTCTGCCCCTTCTAAAGGCCACGGCTCAGGAGCGGTTTAAATTTGAGTGGACTGCTGGTCCTCTAAATACAGACTACGATCCTGCTCTCAGGGAACTGCAGCGCTCCATAGCTATTCGGGAAATCTGATGGGTACGTGGTGCTGTACAGCATTACAGAAATTTATGCAGGCTGCTAATATAGGGCTAAAAGGAGGTTGTGGCATCAAAATAGCCAAATAACTACCAGTCTGTATAAAGATTTTATGTTAACTCCCTTAGCTTCTGACTAAAACCTCCCTTTCTACTCTACTTTCATGAGACTGCATCTGGAGTACTGAGGCCGGGTCTGCGTACTTGCGTACACGAAAGGCATGAACCTGTTGGAGTGAGTCCAGAGGACGGCAACAGATATGATCAGAGGGCTGGAACGCATCTATGAGGAAAGGCTGAGAGAATCGGTGGTTTTCCTGGAAAAGAGAAAGCTTTTCATACATGAAAAGGAGTTTATAAGAAAGATGGGGTCAAACCTCTTAGCAGAGTCTATAGCAATAGGAGAAAAGGTCATGGTTTTAAACTATGAAAGGCTAGATTTAGGCGAGGCATAAAGAAATTTTTTATGATGAAAAATGAAGCACTGGTACATGTTGCTCAGAAAAGTAGTAGATACCCCATACCTGAAAACAGTCATGATCAGGCTGGACAGGGCTCTGTGCTACTTAATCCAGTTGAAGATGTCCCTGCCCATTGCAGGAAGGGGTTGGACTAGATGGCCTTTAAAGTTCACTTCCAAACCAAACTTTTGAGTGATTCAATGGTTTTGTGATTGTGCTGCCACTTGATAGGAACCTGAAAAGTGATGGACTCCACTCTGGCTTACATGGAGCACCTAGTTGTGTGTGTCACTTTTCAGAAACTGTAGCTGCTATTTAAAGGAAGTGACTAAAAGTTGTTACAGCAGTTCCTAGTATAATACCACTTATGGGTTTATACTATATAGTGCATATACATTAATATATAGAACTTATGTTAATATATAGTTTATATAGATTAGTAAATCTAAGGTATACTATTTATAGTATATGTTTTGCGCTACACCAGATTTCAAACAATGTTATAACGGTTACCATTTACAATTACTATGGCATTATCATAAAGCTTAACTTCTGCAAGTTCTTTCCAGTCTCTCTCCCACAAAGGAATTACCTGCTGTGTCCATGGCATCTCTTTGCATGGACTGACTAACCAAGTTCTACCAACAGAGTCGCTGAAAAACCTGTCCCATGCTTTCCTGAGCAGCTGATACTTTCTTAATAGGGTAAAGAAAAAGAAGAGGAACAAAGCATGGATGCAGAATAAGCAACAGAAATAAAGAGGTCTGAGCTATTTTCTTCCTGTAAACATGCCGTTCTGGCATGTTTCACTCACCTAAATAACAAAGTTGTTGACAATATTTTTGGTTTAAGAAGAGGGACCTATTTTCATCCTCTTTCACGAAACATTGTCTTTTATCAAAACACCCCATTTATACAGATATCTATAGTATTTTATCTGCACCCTGAAGAGCTTTCTACTGTTAATTCCTGTTGCACATTCTCTACTCTATTGTGCTAAATATAGGTGCATAAGAATTAAGCACAGATGTACCCAGAATGAACTCTCCACACCAGGAAAAGAAAACAAAGAATCAAACCTTCAATTAAAAGAAAGTACAAAATCAAAATAAAATGTTTCAAGCCAACATTGTTTATAAAATGTGAGTGAAAAAGGTAATAATGATGTATGACAAGAATGTCTAGTTCTTGCATAGAACTAGCATAGACATGCAAAATGTCTATAGTATTAATATTATTTAGTGTTTTACTCAGTCATACAGAGATATGAATATGTATATAAGGGTTATGAGCTCTGTGGATATTATTAATGGACAGCTTCAGTGGGATACTTGTCTTATCATAGGTTACAAAATATGTCGGACCTAGGAATTCTATTGCCTCTTTCCAACCTTTCATATTATAGGCTCTAGTTAGAAGAGTACTAAGTGGTATGACAAGTGACTAAAGGGCACTTGTGACGTAAGGAATTTAATAACCTGAATGATCTATCTTCATTCATGCTTATCCTGCCTGTGACCATAACCTGGTTGAACTATATTCCTACTGCAAAACTTCCTGTGTTTTAAGAATATTATTTACAACATGTTTTCACGTCTTTTATCTTCCGCTCTTCCTTGCATTTGTTTCTTGCTAATTTTTAATTCTGGCTTTATTCTTGTTTTCTGCAGTTGTTTCTGTTTTTTTGCATTCACCCACTTCATCTTCAACTCTCTGACATTTCAGTCGGTTGATGCAAACAAACATGCTGCCAAAACAGGTTATCTAGAAATAGGGCCATTGAAATAGGGCCATCCTTAGTGATTGCTCCATTTTCATCACTCCCCTGCAACAACTGTGTTTGACAGGGGTCATGCTGTCAAGCCTAATAGTTCCTAAGTGGTGATTAATTGGAATAGTAATATATGGATGGGAGTTGATGGACACTTGACTTTCTCCTGCACTAATCCCTCCTAGGTACAAATCCTTAATTCTTTCAGAAACACCACACTGAATGATTTAGTATGGTTTATTAATTATTTAAATTGTTTAACTGTTCATTTTACATCTACTCACCTCAGTAATGACCTCTTCCGAGTCTCACTCAGGAAACATAAGATGCAGGAGCTGCATGAGGGCAAGAGGAATGGAAGCAAAACATCTAAAATGCATCTGTCAAAATTACAATGCTTTGTCTAAAAAGTATGAAACAGCAACATAAATTATGGAGCTCAGGGAGTAAATTCTGGACTTATGTTCCAAGACCACATGAGAATTTTTTAAGCAATTGTGCATGTTTAGAACAGCAGATGAAACTTAATTACCCACCAGAATCTGGATGAGAACTCATTAGAGATGTGACAGAATTTATTAAAGTTTGAAACATGAAGGAAAAAAAGAGGGGGAGGGGGGAAACAAAAGAGT
>VYZS01014372.1:58491-77570 GCA_013400695.1 Neodrepanis coruscans | reverse complement strand
AAAAAGCTAGTGACACCAAGTCAGAAACCTAACAATGCCATTAACATAGGACTCTCTGCTTTAAAGCTGTTAGCAAACAAAACATTAAGACAAATTCATTACTGTATTATTCCTAAGATTACTAGTTTTGCTACTATTAAGTTCAAAAGAAATGAACACTCATTGAAAGGCATTATATCTATGTATGTCACTTATTACATATACCTCTAACACAGCTTCTGGCCACTACGGGAGCCACACATGTACAAACCAAAGAAAATAAGCCTTGTGAAGCTTCTTCGCTACATCCAGAGGAAATATTCTTCAGGAAGGAGACATACTAAGGTCCACATCTACAAGTATACTGAAAAACTGAATTTAAGTTGTTGTTCAGAGCTCTGCTGCTACTGGGTACAACATGAGCAACCTAATAGTTTCCAGTCATCTCAGAATCACAGAATGGATAAGACTGGTATGGACCACAGGGGGTCATCCAGTCCAATCTCCCTGCTCAAGTAGGGTCATTCTAGAGCACACTGCACAGATATCTCCAGTGAAGACTCCACAACCTCTCTGGACAATCTGTTCCACCGACACAGTAAAGAAGCTATCCCTCATATTCAGGTGGAACTTCTTGTGCATCAGTTTCTGCCTGTTGCCTTTTGTCCTGTTGCTTGGCACCCCCGAGAAGAGCCTGGCTCCATCCCCTTGACACCCTACCTTCAGATACTTAGAGACATTCATGCGGTCCTCTCTCAGTTCGCTCTTCTCAAAGCTGAGCAGGCTNAGCCAAGTCCTTAACCAACGAGCTGAGGGTCTACTGTCCATGAGCCATCCATGAGCCTTTTCCTCCAATCGTATTCCTGGCCATGCTGTGTTCACACATTAGCCAATTTTGGTGTGTTCCATTTTCCTGTTCCCATGAAGGCTCCTGTCCATATATGGTTTCCACATCACATGCTCAAGCTGCCAACAGCTAAGTGTGTTTTGTTAGTTCACCTTATCATATACTCCTACACCTGCCCAGCTCTCTAATCTGTCAAGGTCCTGCTGAAGGGCTGCACAGCACTCTGGGGTACTCCCAGCTTTACCTTTAGCAAATCCAGGCTAACTACTCCTGAACCCGTTTTTGTCATCCATGTGGATAGAAATAGCCTCCAGAACAAGGCACTCCATCACCTTCCCAGGGACTGAGGTCAGGTTGACAGGCCAGTAGTTCCCTGGGTCCCCCTTCTTGCCCTTTTTGAACACTAAAGTGGCATTAGATTTCTTCCAGTCCTCAGGGACCTCTACTGATCACCATGATCTTTCAAAGATGACCTGAATGGCCTCACTATGGCATCTGCCTGCTCTCTCTCAGGACTTGTAGATGAACCTTGTCAAGGCCCATGGACCTGTGGATGTCAAGTTTGCCCTCCTTGATCAGTGGAAAGTCTTCCTTCCAACATTCCTTTACCCTGGTCTCCTGGGTCAGACATTCCTCAGGGCTGATCTTGTCAGTGAAGACCAATGCAAAGAAGGCATTCAGTAACTCTACCTTCTCAGTGTCCTCTGTTACCACGGTCCCCCCTCCATTTAGGAACAGGCCCACATCATCCTTAGTTTTCCTTCTCTTATTGATGTATTTGAAGAAGCTATCTGAGGACATCCAAGCCAGTGAATCCACAAAACAGCTTCCCAAAAGATACTGCTAGCCTACAGACAAAATTTAAAGACCAATGTCATGGAACAGTAGTATACTGAACTCCATGTCTACAGTTTTACTCTTCACTTAAATCTCTCTCTATTGGACAACAAGTGCTTTTTCAGTACCATGGAGAATAATATCAGTTCCACTGAAGATACAGTAACTTTCCAGCTATTACAGTCCAGTTACATCAGGAGTTATAACCTTGAAGTACTCAGTTACTTCCTTACCACAGTTTTGCCCTATTCCTTTTACAGAAAATAAGAACAGAGAAGAGCAGCTATTCATAATGACACTCAACTACAAAAGAAAGTGAAGTGATCCCTACTCCAGAATGCACCTACATCATTTACTCAGAGATTCTGTGGAATCAAAGTGACTGCAAAACAGGGCAGGAAAATGTGTGATAAAACAAACTGGAACAACTTGCCAATATTAGATGTTATTAGCACTAAGATTTCAAAGGGCTCAGAGATACAACAGATTATATCAACTTTCTCATGCAATCTCCTGCTTAAAACCAGATCAACAGTTATGTATAAAGGTTGCCCAATACTTGTACATGACAAATCAATACAAAAAAAAATTAGGAAAAAGCAGTGGACACCTTAATAAATATGACATATTGACAAAGACTCAACACAGTGTTTGTTAAAGCAATTCCTGCCTCTCAAAACCATCAGATTTCTCTGTAGACATCATCAATTACATGGATAAGAAAACACTCTGCTAAAAGAAAACTAGGAAACAAAGACCACACCATTTCAAAGGACACTAAGCAAGTCTGTGAAAGAAACAGCAGAAGCCCCTTTGTATGAATATTTAACTCATTAGGAGACAGAATGATGAGAACGAAGATGAAGGGTAGCAGAAAGTAAATGAGGGAGGGAGATGATCAAAAGAGTTACACAAAAACATGCACTGCAACATAAAGAGGGAGGAGAGAGAAGCAAACTTCCTGTCAAATCATTCTTCCAGCCTGTCCCTCTGTCTAGCAGCCCTGTCCTCTACAGTAGCAGACACTCTCCAACTAGCTGTAGGGGAGTTCAACATGCCTGTTGAACATGTTGGCCCATCACCCAAACATTCAGATCATTAATAAAGATGTTAAAAAGTACTGACCCCCATATCAGTCTTTGATAATTGACCAGAAAGAGAGAAAGGTTACAGATTATACACATATCTCTAAATTGATGCACAATGGCTATTCTAGAATCATACCTTCAGTCTGAAAACTGCATCAGTGAGCTTTTCACATATGTAGGAAAGCATCAGCTGTTGTTTTTTCTTTTGGTTCTAATATTTAACTCCAGAAACTTCTGGAAAAATATAATACTGACAGAATATTACGTAATGTTACATAACACTTACTGAAACGGGAATTACTTCAGTTAGTTTTCAAGAAAGTAAGGAAACCATACCATAGTAAAGAACAGGTTTGTTTTATCCACCTCAAGCCATGTATCACTGTTAACTTATGCAGAATCTAAGACTGATAACAACAAAATTCAGACGCATTGGTATCAGGGGCTTTTTCTAGTTAAAATGAAGAAAAGCTTAAAAGCTTTTTTTTTTTACTGTATAGATCAAGTAAATTCTAAAACCTCTGACAGGATGGCCTATACCAAGAAAATTGGAAAAACATGTTCAGTAACATATGGGCACACAATCACTCTCCAAAGTGCCTATGACAAAATGGGCTTTCTGTAGGTTGAGCAGCTAACTGTAATCACACTGGTCTGCACTCCAGATGCTGGAGGATAGGTCACCTTTAACTGTGAAAATAGACTTTGTTCTTCTGGGAATACAGAAGCATAGAATGATTCGTGATAGAAGGGACCCTAAAGGTCATGTAGATCCACAACTGCCCTTCAAAGGGCAGGGTCACCTTCTGCTAAACCAGGTTACTCAGAGCCTCATCCAGCCTGGCCTTGAACACTTTCAGAGATGAGGCATCCACAGCTTCTCTGGACAACCTGTTCCAGTACCTCACCACACTCACAGAGGCTTTTTTCCTTACATCTAATCTAAACATATCTTCTTCCAGCTTAAACCTATTCCCCCTTGTCTGAACACTAAAAATTAAAAAAAAAAAAGTCTCTCTCCAGCTTTCTTGTAGGTCTTCTTTAGGTACTGGAAGGCTACTACAAGTCTCCCTAGAGCCCTCTCTTCTCCAGGCAGACAGAGCTCAAAATTTCCCTCTTTTTCCCAAGCCCCTGGTTATGAAGGTTGATAAAAACCTACTGTGCAGTTTCTCAGAATGTTTCTTTAGAACAGATCTAGACACACAAACTCCTTACAGCTGTGAGGATACCTGACTGCTGCTAGACTAGCAAACAGGTACATAATGGCAGCTGCAGAAGTCACTGGTGGAACCACATCCTGGAAAGTGCTTTTTCCCTGTCTCTGCCTTTCCTCAATCGTTTAAATTACTTCTTATTAAACGAGTCAGTACTGACCACTTCAAACACCCTTCCTGACTTGTGTTGCCAAAAACTTACCATACAAAAACCCCAGCAAAATAACAGGACTGGAAATGGGCAGCAGCAGTGCAGGAGTTGTCTAGGTTTTTAAAGAATGCTATGCTATTTATGTATGGAACACTGAAATAAAGACACCTATCCAGGAGAATAAAATTCTACTTATTTTAAAGAATATTGTGGTGCTTGACCCCAGAAGCCATGTTTTCTGAACTTCACGCCACATGCTTTGGAAAATACTGTACAATGTTTTTTTTCACAATACCACTATATAGATACCGAAAAAGAAGCGTTAGCAAATATGCTTAATACTGCGGCTCAAATCTGTCACATTCTTTTTCGAATTTGTGGCACTCTTAGAAATGGGCCACATCAGGGTCTGAACAGACTCTAAGGGTAATTTCTCCTGGTGGAAAAACAGGAAACTTATACGACTCCTGGTAGCAAACACATTCTGTTACAACACAGTCTATAAGGAAAAAAAAAACAGAATCCATTTGCAAAGTGCAGTTAAAAAAATCAAATCAAACCAACTCTTCATGTTTGCTGAGTAAGAACCAGTAGTAATGTTTACAATTTTACAATCGGGCCAATGTACTGTACAGTACATGAATTTAAATAAGAATCAAGGCATCTTTTTTTTTATCTTAAAGAAAAGATTTAGCTCCACACAAGAGATTAAAAGTGAGTTTGTCAGACAGGGAACCTTTTGTTTCCTCTTTACTCAAAATAAGTAGTGAAAAGCAGTAGCAACATTCTGACTATTTTTTTTCAGGAGTATACAAGTATCACATGGCACTTCTCAGCTTTTAATAAAAGGATAAACTGTGAAGTTAACTTCACAGAAAGTACAAAGCCCTTTGCAAGTGTATTTAGTACAAGAAGAAAAACAAAGTCCTGAAGGTTACTGCAATACAGGGCTCATGCAGAATCCAAACACAAATTCTGACTCTAAGTACTCTATAAGCCCCATTTTGCATAAATTCCCAAACAAAGCCAGCTTTCTACAGCCAGATCTCTACTGAACGATCTAGATGAAACAAACAGTACAGGCAGAACTGATAAACCACTGCAGTAAGTGGGGCATTTTAACACGCAAGTGTAGGAAGCTACTGCTGACACCACCAGCAACTTCAGCCCCTAGTTGAACAGAGCTCAGACCTCACGCTTCAAGGGAACAAGGAAACAAGCCTGGAGATCTTTAGCAGGAAAACAGTACCGTCTGAGTGTTCACATATGCTCAGATACCTTACAATGTATACAGAGGAAGTGAAAGCTGCTTAGCCCTTCTGGAAGATGCTGTCACAGGTTTTGTGATCAATGAAAAATTACGCATGACAAATTATATGTACCACAAACTCACAGAGAAGACCACTTTTATTAAAGAGTATTTCAGAAAAATAAGAATTTAAATATGTGAAAAGTAAGAATTTAACATATGCAACTAAAATCAGTTTGGGCAATTGGATGCACTTCTGACTGCTCCTATGCTTCCTAAAAGAGGTTTCCTATATTTTACCTTAGTTGATCAGGACTAGGAAATTCATTTAACTTCACTTTGCTTCGAATAAGTGGTTCAATCCCTTCGATGAGCTTTGCTGAAGTGACTGTGCATTCTCCAAACAGAAAAATAAATATACATTACCACGGTAAGTACAGAAACACAATTACACATCACAAACCCTTCCTGCAGCCCAGCTGTACAAAGGCAAAAGAAGCCTTACCACAGTTTATTTCCAGATGGGCTACGATGGTACAAGCACGACTTGACCTCACCAGGACTAGTTATTTCTGTATAGCTGTTACATATTGCTTAAAGATTTTGCAGAGATACGCTTTTACTTGCTAACTTCAATGATCAGTGCTCAAACTACAAAACCCCTTTACAGGTTATCAAGTATGTCAGACGCCAATTTTGTTACTACGTGTCAGAAAAAAAAAATCGAACAAAAAACCCACCAACGCCGAAGTGGCTGGCATATAATTACTTAGCAGACCACAGGAAATCCCTATTTTTATTTTTTAAAAGGTCATTTAGCACTTTGCGGGACATGTTAAGAGGTCACTCGGGCACAGTTTGCGTTATTATTGACTTTCTTAAGAATCAGACACTACCCTGGGATGCGGTAGGAGCTCCAATCAATGCAACGCTCAAGCCAGACCGCGAAAACACAAAGCTCCGCCAAAGCCCCTGGAAGACAAACGCTCTCGCCAGCGCAAAGCTAGGAGGAAAGGAGCGCGCTCCCACGCGGGCAACCACCAGGCGGGAGGCTCGGGAAGCCGAGAGCACTCAGGCGACGGGGCAGTCCCTCCATCCGCCACGCACCACTGCGTCCCGGGGCTCGGACCGCCGGCGGCACCGCAGCGCCCGGTGTTACGCAACGCTCCCCCGCGACCTTGCGGGGAACTTCGGAGTCTGTCTCGGGGAGGGACGTGCGAGAAGCATCACCCACACGCCCCCGCTCCGGCAGCCGCTCCCGGCCGGCGGGACCCCGGGACCGGAGGGAGGGAAGGAGGGGGCGCGGCTCACAGAAGCCGCCCCAGCCCGCGCGGCTGGACAGAGCGGGTAGCCCGCGGAGCGCCGTGACCCAAGCGCGCAAACTTCGGCAGCGGCGGCAGTCGAGCTCCGTCCCGGGCGAGAAGCGAGAGGCTGGCAGAGCCTCCCGGTGGGAGTCGGCGCTGCCGCCCGCCTCCCGGGGGCTGCAGGGAGGGGGATGGGGGGTGCCGCTCTCCCGCGGCGGCATTCCTACCTGCGACACCAGCGGCACCAGCGTCTGCTCCACAGAGCGCGTGCGGATCTCCAGCCCNCACCTCCTTGGCGGCCCCTTCCACGCCCCTCGGGACGGGATGGATTTAAAGCGGCAGCTCGCACTTCCGCATTTCCCGCCCGGCCGCGGAGCTGGGTTGTGTTGGTCGCCGCCTCCCCTGCCGCCCCTCCNTGCTAACTTCAATGATCAGTGCTCAAACTACAAAACCCCTTTACAGGTTATCAAGTATGTCAGACGCCAATTTTGTTACTACGTGTCAGAAAAAAAAATCGAACAAAAAACCCACCAACGCCGAAGTGGCTGGCATATAATTACTTAGCAGACCACAGGAAATCCCTATTTTTATTTTTTAAAAGGTCATTTAGCACTTTGCGGGACATGTTAAGAGGTCACTCGGGCACAGTTTGCGTTATTATTGACTTTCTTAAGAATCAGACACTACCCTGGGATGCGGTAGGAGCTCCAATCAATGCAACGCTCAAGCCAGACCGCGAAAACACAAAGCTCCGCCAAAGCCCCTGGAAGACAAACGCTCTCGCCAGCGCAAAGCTAGGAGGAAAGGAGCGCGCTCCCACGCGGGCAACCACCAGGCGGGAGGCTCGGGAAGCCGAGAGCACTCAGGCGACGGGGCAGTCCCTCCATCCGCCACGCACCGCTGCGTCCCGGGGCTCGGACCGCCGGCGGCACCGCAGCGCCCGGTGTTACGCAACGCTCCCCCGCGACCTTGCGGGGAACTTCGGAGTCTGTCTCGGGGAGGGACGTGCGAGAAGCATCACCCACACGCCCCCGCTCCGGCAGCCGCTCCCGGCCGGCGGGACCCCGGGACCGGAGGGAGGGAAGGAGGGGGCGCGGCTCACAGAAGCCGCCCCAGCCCGCGCGGCTGGACAGAGCGGGTAGCCCGCGGAGCGCCGTGACCCAAGCGCGCAAACTTCGGCAGCGGCGGCAGTCGAGCTCCGTCCCGGGCGAGAAGCGAGAGGCTGGCAGAGCCTCCCGGTGGGAGTCGGCGCTGCCGCCCGCCTCCCGGGGGCTGCAGGGAGGGGGATGGGGGGTGCCGCTCTCCCGCGGCGGCATTCCTACCTGCGACACCAGCGGCACCAGCGTCTGCTCCACAGAGCGCGTGCGGATCTCCAGCCCCGCGTCCGCGCCCAGCCCGGACGACGACGATGAGGAGACGCCGCTGCTGCTGCACGGGGACGTGGCCATAGCGGGGAGCCGGGCTGGGACCCCCCGCCGCCGCCNCCCCCCCGCCCAGTGCTCCCAGCAGCCAGATGGAGGGAGGGGAAGCCGGGACTGGTCCCGCCAACACCGCTCCCACTGGGAGTTTCCCCTTCGGTCTCGCCCCTAGGCAGGCCGATGGGTGCAGGCGAAGGGTCCGTGTCAGAGTGGGAAAAGTGGACTAGGCGACAGCTGAGGGGTTCGGGTGGCCCCAAGGAGCCGGGAGTCCGGGCTTGGAATGCAGCGGCACCGGCTGGCACGAACCCCAGAAAGGGTGGTCCCGGTCGGGAAGTGAGGGGCGCCGGTGTGGGGGCCAGGGAGAGGCAGTCGGGGAACCGCTTTCTTCTAGTGGTGGGCTGCAGTCACGGTTGGCGTACTTTAGAGCATCGGGAGGGCTGATGAGGTGTCTGGAACCAAACGCCATCAGCTTCTCTCTTAGCAGTCTCACGGCGAAGGGGGAAAGACTTCTGGCTTTGAGTGATTTGTATTCCATGCCTGGCATACGGGCTGCTCTCAGAGAACAGATGTTGTGGGTATCCGAGTTTGCCCAGCCCTGGTACATCTATGGCTAATATAGCAAGAAGGCAAAAGCAATTTGGAGGAATAAAGTGGTTTTTGTGTTGCGTGTGTGGTGGTTTGGGTGTTTTCTTTGGAATGGGCTAAACTCACTTCTCCACATTACTGAGTAACCTGTATTTGAAAAGTATCAGTACATGGATGCTTACAGGTCTGATTTGGCTGAATGTATTTGGTACGGCTGATTCTTCTACAGGCTTGTCTGCACAAAATTGTGGAAAGCGAACGGAGCTCTTTCTGGCTGTGATCCATACACCAAGGTGCGAAGCACATCCAGCCCAACACTGGGGTCACTCAGTGCAGTGCCGTGTGTGATCCAGCAAGCCCTTTGCAGGATCTCTGACGCTAAGTCACCTTAACGTAACTACTTAGTTTTCTGTTCAGAACTGATGATTTGTGTTTGACTGCTAAGCTCTGGCACAACACAACTCTGTAACCATATCTTTGGCTTTTTTATGTTTTACATCAAGGACATTGTATCATTTTGTGCCTTTGGAAAGATTTCTGACCCTTTTTGCACAAAGCATCTTTTCCACAATTTCGAAACATAGACATAAGATAAAGGGCAATATTTGTTTTCTTTGGAGTCCTGTGGAGTTATCCATATTTATTAAAAAAGAAAATTGCCAGAGCTGCAAGTATGACCCTAGATAACGATATGACCCTATTCCTAGCTCTTCAGGAAATTGGTTTCCAACATGGTCTCATATTTTCTAAAATGACATCTTATATAACATCAAGTGTTACAAGAGAGAACTGAAGTCTTAAATTTGCCATGGCAAAAAACCATCTGAATGATGGTATAGACTTGAAATAAATGCTAGTCATGCTTGATAGAAGTGGTTTAGAGCATACTTGAGATTTCTTTTTTTTATTTTTCTGCTAAAAATTTTGTGCAACATTTTTCATTCTTTTTCAGACAATACTCAATACTTAGATTCTAAGTCTTGGCAATAATTATTGTTTTCTTTTGATAGAGTGCCGAGTGTAGGTATGATTGCAGCCTTCCCAGGAGTGTAAACTGGTACCAGAGACTTCTGGATCATAAGAGCCGAAACATCCACCAGAAAAAAGTATCAGTAATACCAGAGAGAAGTGCATTCCTTTGCCTTTTTCCCCGTTATTCCAACTCATTGACTATTTTATGAATATTGTCATGACACAAATTAACTACGTCATCAACATCTACAGGTACAAATCTACAATTCACATCAGAAATGAACCAGAAGCATATGCAAACTTGGATGCACACATGGATTAGGATTTGTCAATTCATTTCACTTAATTTCAAAGACAGCTGCCTGTCATCTTAAACACAACAACGTCAGACATGCCAAGGATGATGTTTTTCTAATTCAAAGCAGAGTTAATAGCAAAGGTTAATAATTAATTTTAAAGATTGTAGCTTCTCTTTGAAAAAGAAGACAAATTTACTATAAAAGAGAGTGGCCAAAAAGAGTTTTAAAATAATTTCCTAGACTTACTGGACAAACAGTGGGAACTTTGCAATGCCTCTCTGCAGACAGAAATCCTGTTTCCAATGTACTACCATTCTCTTTTACTGCTTCCATTTTGTTTTCACTAGTGGAGCAGCGTTAGTGGGTGGTGTTATTGACAACACTAGTTTTCCCACTTGCCTTCCTCAGGTGCTTCCAGTTGAAACATGGAAACCACATGCTCTGCTTCTGGAGTCCTGCGCTAGGCAAACAGAATGCATGTTAGGATGTTTTTAATATAACACAATTAAAAAACTTCAGCATGCTGCAGACTAATGTCTTTCAAGACACCTTGAGGAGATCTTCAAACATCATAGCCTGGAGATTAATTGTGCTGTTTGTGTTAAGACAATTTCAATGAGCCAGAGCGATAGATTGTAACCACACCTTTGGCATGCCAATACATACCTCTGAGGGAGCATGCTGTGCAACGCACATCACTAGAATATTTTGCATATTATTATCTTAAGCCCACATGATGGATTGTTGAGCAAAGCAATAGCCCATGACCCCAGAAAGAATGTCCCTCATGTCTGTAGGATGTGAAGACCACCCACTGGCCATGGCAGTCTCCAGTTACCACTTGAGCTACCATTGTTTAACTCTGCTTTGAATTTGAAAAGCATTTGAAGTAAAGAGGACAACAATAATGCCTCACGGACTACATTTCTTACCTCATAACTTTGCCAGTGGTCAAGGGGAAGGAACTGATTCATATGCTCACAGCATTATGAACATGTCATGCTCTCCATGATCTCCCACAAGCTTGGGTTCTGTGACTAGTGGCAGATTCCTATACAGAAGGTAAAACAGTTTTCCCTCATCTAGCTCTATATTGTTCCTATCTGAAGCAGCTTTTGTAGGAGACAACATTACTACCCAGCACAGTGCTGTGCTAAAGTTCTCAGACAGAAATTATGTCCCCCACATCCTGACAATGACAATGCTCCTAAAAAGGATGCTTGTTTTGACCATTTGTGCATAGTCAGGCCCCTGACCATGGATGTTGGCCTCTTAGCTTGAATGAGCTATATATGAAACATACTAATGTGTGTGCTAAGCACATCTTATGCTACCTGTGCCATGGCTTGTTTGAAAGGGCAGTCAGTCAGCCTCAGTTTGATGGAGTAGCTGGCATCTGCTCTTACCTTCTAGCTAAGAGGTGCATGTTCCTTGGTCTGCTTAAAGCAAAACAAGATGGGTAACACTTAAGCAGTTTAAATTAAGTTTTTGCTAATCTGGTAATTTCGACCACAAGATCAGTGATGAAGGCAAAAACCTTTTCCATGTGAAGAAACTTTCCTTAGGAAACAGGTTGCTATAGTTGTTCTGTATGTGCACATGCAACAAAGCAGATACTATTTAATCAGTCAAGACAGATTTGAACTTGTGAGCTGTGAAGAGGACCCTAACAGTTTCTGTCCACAATGGTCTAGGAAGCACAAACTGCAGGGACAAGGAAATACTGGTAGAGGCCAGCTGATGGGATCAGAGGTCTCTTCAGTAAATTTTGATAATGAGCACTTTTCCACACATGTTTATAATGAATGATATAAGACATAGGAATTAATAAAACTTTAAGGATGAATTCCAAGGGGTAATTACTCTTTATTATCCCACAGAGAACATCCCAAATATCCAGAGGTGAAAGGAAGCCATGCCTCCATTGCTTCTTTATCCCCCATTTGCAGTCTGGAAAGTAGAGGTGAGTGGGCTAAGTGTCAGATTGCTCCCTTTCTCTTTCCTCCAGGTGAGATTAAAGTTATAGCAGTGTGGGAGGGGAAAGCACATCACTCATCTTTCCAGATGGAATTTAGAAATCCACTTTAAACCTTTTGTTTGATTACTTTTAGTTTCCTCTAGAACTTGACAAAGTCATATTTCTTTTCGTTTCAGTGGGGATGTTTTGCAGGCAACTTGTGAAATTAGTAATTTTAAAGATGGTTAAAAATTTTAGGCTTTTGAGAAATGTCAAAAAATGGGAGACAAGCATTACATGAAATGTCTAATCTTGACTATTAGTGGTTTTTAACTCCAAAGAATGTTACACTCCTTTATAAAACCAATCAATCATTTATTTTTATTTCATGCCCCATAGTAAGATCCTTCACTTTTCAAAGACTACATTACTTTTGGTTTTTTTTTGTTTTTTTTTTGCATAGAGAGCATTTTATGTGACTATACAGATTATATTTTTTGCCATTTTGTGTATTTACTACTTTCACAATTATTACAGAAACTATGAAGAAGAAGGTCTCTAAAAGTAATTTATAGACATATCTGAAGGACTACAAGCTAATGTTTATTTTTATTCTGAATATTTATCCAGAATGCTTGTGTGCCCTTGCAGCCAGGGACTGATTTCAAGCACTGGCTTCCTTTTTGTTTACAACGTGGTGGCTGTCAAAATCTGCAACAAGTAATGGCTATTTGGCCATGCTACCAAATATGGTACACGTCCAAAGCACTTCTGTTCCCATTTATGAGGACCCTTGTTTGAATGGTCAGATACTGGTAGTTCCTCATGGCTTGACTGGCTCTATTTCCTAAGAATACAGTTACCCATGCTAATTCTCCAAGAAGCTTAAGGACTCAGTATGCTTCATCAATCCCTGCACCACCATAATGAGAAGCAGTTTTTGAGAATATATCTAGCCTTAAAACCTATGTTTCCTGTGACATGCTTAATGCAAAGAATATAGAAGGTTTAGGCAAAAGATCAAAATTAAAGACAAATCATTACAGTCAGAATCTGAAGAAAATATCCTACATTTTCACTGATGCTTCCTACCCAAGCTGCCTGCAATTGTAACAGATGTGTCTGAGGTAGGGAAGAGTGAGGGAAAAAATTTCAATCCTGTAAGACCTTGCTTTTTTAATGATAGTATGTGACTTTTTTGGCAAGGAAAGATGTATACTGGGATAATGGATACTGACGGAGTTGCCCAAGATTTTCCATTGTAAGACCCGTGCTTTTGGTTGTATATAAATGTACTGATCTTCAAAATTTCTGTGTTGTTCTCCACCTGTTCTCCAACAGAATGTGTTTGTTTCAGAATGTGTTGTTCTTTTATTTTTCAGAAGAAATTACATTACCTTGAATTAAAAAAAAAAAATAGAAAAAGTGAGTTTAGGACAAAAAAGGCATTTATCAAATCTCCATAATTCTTACCATTGTTTTGCTGAGATCTAGGCTGGCCCACAAAGGTGGAATTTAACAATATGTAAATGAGATGGGACAATCAAAGAAATGCCTTCTGTGCTTTCTGTATCAGTATTTCAAAATTGACCTGAAGAATAAATTCGTGAAAAATTCTTTTTATACAATTTGAATTATTTATTTGTTGACTACCAAGTAAATCTTCTGAAACTTCCACATAGATTGAGTGGGACTGTTTTTTTGAGAGCCTAGAATAGGGACCAAATGTAAGGAGTAGGAATAAATGAGACTAGGACAGGCTGAAGGAGCGGACAACAAGTGAGAATAAGGGCCGGGCTGCAAGGGTAACATTTAACAGGAAGCAAGTGTTGTGCCAGTCAGAGATTTTGGTGTTCTCCAGCTGTAGGAACTACCTTCACCAGCTCTTGTCTGTGTGACAAGTTCGACTCAAGGATCTTAGAGGTCTTATCCAACCTAAATAATTCTTTGATTCTATGACAAACAGGGACTTGTGACTGTTAGAGAGGTATAACATACTGCAGGAGAAGCTGAAGCTGCTCTGTAATTAAGCCTGGTATTTTTCCCTTTATTTAGAATTTCCTTGTACCATCCTTTAATATGTNAAAAAAAAAATAGAAAAAGTGAGTTTAGGACAAAAAAGGCATTTATCAAATCTCCATAATTCTTACCATTGTTTTGCTGAGATCTAGGCTGGCCCACAAAGGTGGAATTTAACAATATGTAAATGAGATGGGACAATCAAAGAAATGCCTTCTGTGCTTTCTGTATCAGTATTTCAAAATTGACCTGAAGAATAAATTCGTGAAAAATTCTTTTTATACAATTTGAATTATTTATTTGTTGACTACCAAGTAAATCTTCTGAAACTTCCACATAGATTGAGTGGGACTGTTTTTTTGAGAGCCTAGAATAGGGACCAAATGTAAGGAGTAGGAATAAATGAGACTAGGACAGGCTGAAGGAGCGGACAACAAGTGAGAATAAGGGCCGGGCTGCAAGGGTAACATTTAACAGGAAGCAAGTGTTGTGCCAGTCAGAGATTTTGGTGTTCTCCAGCTGTAGGAACTACCTTCACCAGCTCTTGTCTGTGTGACAAGTTCGACTCAAGGATCTTAGAGGTCTTATCCAACCTAAATAATTCTTTGATTCTATGACAAACAGGGACTTGTGACTGTTAGAGAGGTATAACATACTGCAGGAGAAGCTGAAGCTGCTCTGTAATTAAGCCTGGTATTTTTCCCTTTATTTAGAATTTCCTTGTACCATCCTTTAATATGTATTACTAGTATATGTACTGTAGTCTAACATAGACATTGATGTGACAGCTTTTGGGATGTAAAGTCTCATTGGTTTAGCTTCAGCTGTGAATTTGGCCTTCTTTCTAAAGGACATCTGAAAAATACAGTTTCAACTTGGACTGTAAGTAGGAATTAATGTGCACTTTTAAAAAAGCATACTCTAGGAATAGTAAAGTACAGGAGCCTTTTCAGACTAACGCTCTGTAGATTTATCAGTGCATTACTATACTTTTCAAAACTCAGTGCTGCTGTAACATACCAGTCAAAATCACCTAGATGATCAGTTCCTAGATGCTAAGCAAAAATTTGGGCTTTTTTGTTTGGAGTCTTTGAGGTTCTTCTTTCACAGAACTATAGTTAAGGCTTATTCATTAAGACCTTGTTCTAAACAGGAACTAGCACTATAGTTTTAGAAGGCATGAGCAGCCTTGCAATACACAGATAAACGATAATCATCCCTCATGAAAGTCTTCAACTGACCTGGACCTATGATTGAGAATAAACTTTTGACGCCAAATCTTTTACCTCTTTCAAATCTGCTATCATCCTAGCACTGTTGGTTTGGTTTGGTTTTGGTTTTTTGGGTTTGGTTTTTTTTTTAACTGTTCCTATGGGTTATAAAATAAATATGGAGGATTAAAGGCATGAAAAAAATCTCTAGCCTGCAAAATCTTTAAGAGCATTTGCCACCTAGCAACAGTCAGGAACGTGTGTTTCCTTCAAACAATCTGTGATTGTGTGATTCAGAAGAAACCTCCACAGTGTTTATAGCTGCAATTGTAACTTCTGTAGGAAGGGAAAATGCAGCAAAAGGCTCTGGTTACATCACTGACAAAAGGATTTAAATACCATAAGAAGTCCCTAACAGGGTGACAAATAATCAAGATTAAAAAGAATGTGTGAGACCAGCAGAAAGGGAAACAATGACGTTCCTATTATAGCTGTGGCCTTTGCAATAAATGATATGTCAGCTTTTTCATTTTGAATTGTGCTGAATAACTTGGTGATTTTAATTCATCAGCAAATGAATACTTAGATTAGAAGCTATTTTCTTTTCAAATGTGCATTTGCTAATCTAGCCATGCAATAAATACCACATAACTTGAAAAGTGTGTATTATTTTTATAGATATTGTTTATAGATGGTAATGATTTGAAACTGTGGGCACTCTGTTAGTTTGCACAGATATGTGAAGAAAGTATGGGAATTACATGAGAGGAAGGGTAATTGCAACATGCATGAGCTGGCTGGCTATCAAAATCCCATTGGTCTGCATTTTGTGATGCTAATGAGATAGTAGGGAAAAATTACACAGATGCTGATGCTCATGGGTTCTATTTCAATGATTCTCATACATAAGTCTTTGCAACATCTAAGAATATATTTTACTGGGTATCAGTTATCCCAGTTGCTCTGTTTTTCTCTCCCCGCCCCGCCTCTGTTTTCCTCCTTTTTTTTTTTCCCACTCCTTAAAGAAAAGAAACTGGGGATATCTAAGGACACTGTGTCGTTTGTATCTCCAAGACCTCTGAACCGTTGACACTTGTTAAGGAATTTTACCCATGTGACATTGTTAAATTAACTTGGATCTATTCTAAAAAAAAATGAGCAGCTTCTAGACTTATATTCATAGCCTTACTTAAAATTCCATATTAACAGCATAATTAAACAAACTTTGTTTCATTATACGTTCTTTTTAAAACATGAGGTTTACTTTCTCAGTTAGCAAACCAACTTATGCCCAATAAAGACATTATTAATATGCAATACTTATAAAATACTTCTAATGCCAGAAGATAGATGGTGTATTGTTACTATCCCCTTACAGGCAGCTGGTAGGGTTTAATTCTGTTTCTGGCAGCAGGAGAGTACATGCTGAAGTATCAGAATTGGAGCAGAAAATTGTAAGTGCAGATGAAATGGAAGGGGAAGTGGCAAGCTATTGCCAAGGGAGCACAAGCATTTTTTAAATAAGTATATTCCATGAATTTATAATAAATAGTAAAAGTTCCAGAAGACATAATGTAAATAACTGAAAATTTAGAATCCTCTCTTTTTTAGTCGTGTTCAAAATACTAAAAGCATTTCTTAGAACCTGACATTTGTACTGAATTGCCAGTGCAATATCATCCAGGTTTGGAAAACATCATAATGTAGACAGGCCCTAAGAGGCAAAAGTTTTGAAAGCAAAATGAGGTGTTGGGGTGTAAGGGGCACATTGACAGAATGGGTTTTTTTGTGCTCATTAACAGTAGTCTGGCCTGGCAACTCTTCCACTGATGTACACTGGTATGGTGCTAGGTGAGTACTGCATGTCCAGGTGTGCTCAGGACACTGTACATGTTCCTCTAATAGGAATTTTGCAGATCACAGATGAAAGGTACTTTACAGTAAGTCCAAGCTTTCTCATTTTCACATTTCAGCTATTCTAGCAATCAGAATGTGAAATCTAATTGTGTGCTTTAGATAAGGAGAAAATAGTTTCCTAATCAAATGTTTCTTTGATTCTACCAGAAAGGATGCAAAAGTCCTGCTTCTCTGAAAAGAAAAGAAACCAATCAATAGGAGACAATTTGTGTGCTCAGAGTTTCAAGATCCATGTCAGCTATTTAGCCTGCAGGTTGCTCCAGGATTCTCAGGACCTCATTTGCTATCTATACCTCTATATATATACATTTTGATTTCTTGCAATACTATGTATCTTACCAGGCAGCATAATTAGAAAAATATCACTTTATTTTAAAACAGTGTATTTTTTGAAATTTAAAATATCACAGAGTAGTATGAAATCAATAATTACATCCTGATGGAATTGCTCCCTACTCTGCCTGACATGCTCGAACACTGATATACATTCGGCTGGGAATCTCAGCCCTGTCAGCAGAAACCGTGCAAGAACTGTACATTATCTACCTCACTATCCTTCTCAAAAGTTATAATCAAGGTGCTGACAGGATACAGAAAACGATAAGCAGAGCTTCTTCTTGACTTTAAAAGAGAGATGATTAGGATTCACATTTTTTAAAAAATGGGAATAGCAGAGGCAAGATGGAAAGCAAAAATCCATGTAGATTAGTGTAGCCTGGTAACACATGTAGCATATGTAACCTGATTAAAATCCCTGCTCAGTCAGCAGCTCCTATTGTATTTAGCAGTGTTTCTGCAGTTTACCTTTCATCCCAAACAAATAGTGGTAGAGTCCACTTAAGGATTTAAACTTATGTTTCTTTCTTCTCTCCTAATGTTCTTTTCAATATCTGAAGATGCTTTAAGACACTCCCACACAAAACCTTCATAATGGAAAGTGAATTAATACTTTTTGACTTCATGTATTATTTTGGTTCTTCCTCTTAAAACTTCCTTAAAAAGAAGTCAAATATTTAATATGAGTTTCAGAGAAAGTTTACCATTCCAAGGGCACTTATAAAAGGCATGCGCAGCTGTCTTCAGACAGGGATTTTGTGTATATAGGCTGATCCCACTAAATTATACTATAGCCATGCAGTTTGAATTAGACTGTTACTTTTATATCTCTTATCACTGCTCCTTTCCAGTTAACATTCTGCTCATTTACATTCTGATTTGTAATCCCTTAGGATATTTTTTCCCCAACTTTTACAGAACAAAATATTGATAAGATTAGAATCACTAGTTTATCATATTTCTCATTTGAATATATCAAATCTGCTTATAGTTAGCTCTGTTCTACTTGGTCGCAATCCTCTAGCAAGGCAGAATAAACCCCAACAAACTGTATAAATACCTAATACTTCTCCCAGTAGGATTCCACTGAAGGAAGTTCTTTTGTGACAGTCAAAACCATCATGACTGTAATTTTCTCCTGTCCTTCTAGCATTGATGGTGACAGACATTTTATCCCTATGTACTCAGCTCTTTTTACATTTATTTCCTGTCTAATGAGATGGATTGAAATTGGGAGGGGGAGGGGAGGAGGAGGAAATCCCTCCCCTGCTCTGATTATGTGACCCTGAACAGTGCTGATCATCAAGTACCTCAGTAGTTGAATTCACCTTCTAATGATGCATATTATTAGTTATGCCTCTGCTTTTCAGATATACAGACTCTTCTCATCAAAGAACAGTGACAACCTTTGAGAGAGCAGAAGTAGATTTGCTCCGAATAAGAAGGCTCTACCTTTTTTTCTTCCCTTGGCAATTTAGCTTCAAAAGAATTGGTCACAGATTTTCTGAGGATTTTTTTTTCAGGGATTTTTGTTTGATCCTAAGAATGTACTGAAAGCTCCATAGTTAGTGTTCTCTTTTCTGGATTATTTATGTGAGGCTGCTTGGACAATTGATGTATTCAATTCTGTGGCCTTTACTTTCTATAGATCCCAGCCTTTGAGAACATCCTAGGTCAGAAAAAGCAACAAATTGTA
>VYZS01014372.1:32867-45674 GCA_013400695.1 Neodrepanis coruscans | reverse complement strand
TGTTTCTGCCCTTCCCACAGTACTCACTAAACATGTGCAATAAAACACACTAGACTTCAAATAACATCAAATATTTTCTGTTCATATAGCCCTACATGAAGCCTTTGAAAGGTTTCTCTTTTTGTGTGCCACTTCCCTAACTGGGTTACAAATGAATAAATAAGAGTGTGGGGAACACCAGACTTCAATAGCCAGTGGCTCAAATACAATTCCACACCCATGACTATATTTCAAGCCTGTAATTCAGGATAGCCACAGAATAACAGAAAATCATATTTTTCTTAGGCTTTGTCTTTAGATTTTTTTTTTAAGATTTTGTTTTCTCAAGCTGAACTCCAACCTGAAAAAGTTTTAGTCAGTGATTAGATCTGTTGGTGTTTTAGTCAGTGATTAGACCTGTAGGTGTTACCTAGCAAAACTCATGTCAGTAGCATTTGACTGAATGGTTCAACCTTCCCCATATCCTTCTGAGAAGTGAATGAAAAAACTACGTCCCTTACAATTAAGGATGGAGTGCACTTGTGGTGAAAAAGATTCTTCTGCCAGCAGGGAGTGCTGGCCCTCGTGAAGCCTCATCAGCCTTCACAGACTTGAGTGCATCAGAAGCTGACTCTCATTGTCCTTAA
This sequence comes from Neodrepanis coruscans, assembly GCA_013400695.1. NCBI lineage: Eukaryota > Metazoa > Chordata > Aves > Passeriformes > Philepittidae > Neodrepanis > Neodrepanis coruscans. Next base: position 45,048 of record VYZS01014372.1, on the reverse strand, counting down.
AATGTATCTCTGGTTAGCTAATCCCATGCAGATGCTGGCTCCATCAGAATGTATTGTCATTAATGATTTAGTTCAGACCAGAATTATGCCTTTTAAGTGGTTCTCGTGATTATTTACACTTACTGCTCTTTTGTTTGCATCACAGACAGATCTTTGCCATGGGTGGATGAGGTCTTCCCAAAGTCCCTAAAAAAACCCTTCCTTTAGGACAAAAGTAAACCAAATGTTTGGCTTTATCAAACAATACGCTTCAGTACTGTACTAAGTATGCTCCAGCCACTACTGGGCTGTCAGTCCAGTCCTGGCTGTCAGGCGATCAGACAAAAGCTGAAACACATTGAATGTCAATGTTGGATCAACACCATAACCTCAGACTGAAGTCTGCAAAGTTGGATTCACTCCACCTGCATTGCATAACTTGCTAATGTAGACATCGCCTTGGCAGGAAAGAACCGGGGAAACTTATTTTTTAGAGGTCAGAGGAAAAAGTCTCTTGGGTGGCAAAGTCCTACGCTCAGATCTCATTGTTTTAGTCATCATGCTTCCTGCATTCACATAATAGGTTTTGAAATCAAAAGGGGATTTTGGACAGAGTAAACTGAGAGGACAGTTCTACAGCCTTGAGGTGGCTAAAACACCAAAGCTGCTTGATTTTGTCTTTAATGAGGCTGTGATTAAGTCATGATGTCTACAGGCACATCATGTTTAAGACTGGATACTGAGAACTCATAAAAGGCCTGCAAATTAAAATTTTGTTTTATAAAACACTGCTGGTGTAGGCTTGCACCTGCTCATCTTTGCTGTGAAATATTGTCTTTGCTTGGAAACTAGAGCACAACTGACCTTCCAGAAATGGCATAAAACCCACCTTCTGGGTTGCAATGTAACCATCATTAAAAGCTTTGTGTTTCCCTCCTTGGCAAGGTTTTAAGTAAATAGCTCAGTTCAGCATCGATTTGGTGTTCTTTAAGTTTTGATTTTCCCTTCTGCTGTGATTTGATTTTGATTCTCCACTGTCACAAGATGCTTCAAAGCCAGTGATGGGCCCCAAGGAAATCATGTCAATGGGGAGGGGATGTGATGGGACATGAGTACTTAGCAGAAAATCATGCCTTTGTCCCCACTGGTATTTAGGCCACCCTGATAGAGTAAAGGGACAGCTGGATATGTGCAGCAGTTATTTTTGGCTCCTGGAACAATCAGTTTGGATTAGAGGAAGATAGGTGCAAATTAAAGAGACCTATAGCTGTCTTAAATTTTTGAGGATTAATAACTTGTCAGTTAACCCTAAAAAGGGTAAGCAGGAAGATGGAGGATAATCTGTTTTAGCAGAATATGTGAGCTGCATTGTCACCAGCGTTTGCCCAGAAGAAACATTCTTACACGTCATGTTTACAGCAGCTGCTCTGAAGTCTGAGCAATCAAAACACAGATTTCTCTCAACACTCTGAAAACAAAGCAGGCCACACTGAATCTCCCATGTGCAGATGAAAACTCCCAGCTATTATTTTCTGTTTATTTTGCGTGCCTATGGAATGGCCCGTGACTGGTGATTTCCAGCCCATCCTGCTGTGCCTGCGTGGGCAGAGGCACCATAGCTCTCTCACAGTGGTGGGAGGCAGCCAGGCTGCTTGCAAAAGCAATGCTGAATGCAGTGCTGGGTCTAATGCTTGGGAGAGCTCACACTGCCAGTGGCAAAAGAGCCAAGACTTCCAGCCCACAGTGCTGAGTGGATGTTGTTTTCGGTAGCAATCCTTCCCCAGGATGAGTGACAAGGAGAAGACTGAATTTGCAGTGTGATCCTTCATCTGGTTGTTGGAAACTTTTGAAGAGACTGCAATGGTGATCACTTACGTGCAGGATGATTAAAAGTAGCTCCTCGTTTTTTAAAATGCAGAGCCACCACTCTGGTGACAATGGATGTGAGAGCTGCTTTTTTACAGGAGAAGAGGATAAGAGCTCATTTGGACTTAATCCAGTCCAGCAACAGAGACAAGTACAATAAAATCAAGCGTCTCAAAACATAATTATGGCAGAGACAGTAAACTATCCCAACGGACAAATTCTACACCAAAATTTCACACCCTGCCTGTTTATATGCATTCAGGAAAAATTTTACATCAAAGCAGATTTTTTTACGATGGCTGAATAAGAAGTGGGATTTTCTCTCTAGAGAGCTGTACAGTTCTTTCTTTGGATAAGCAAGGTCTTGCATGGTTGGCATTGAATGGAAACCAGGAGAGCTGCATGACCAAGAGTCATAAGAAGTGGGATTTCTTCTCCAGATGGTCCTGATTGTGCTAAAAGGTACTGAGAGGCTGTAGCAGAGCAGTGGGCTAAAATCCAAATTTCCCCTTACAGATTTTGCAGAACTACAGCAGGTAGCTTTCACCCCGATAGAGTGAAATGAAAAAGCATATTTTAGCCTTTGGGGATGTGAACAGATTTTGATGAGCTGCGTTTTACGAAATCTTCTCTGTTTCTTTTGGATGTGTTTGTGTGTGGATCTCCAAGCCACAAAGAGCCTCAGACTGTACCATGGTCCATAAGTAAGGTCCTTTGCCTTTTGCTAACATCTTAGTCTCAGTTTCATATAATTGCATAGACACTGCAGTTTGAGAAATCTTAATATGTTAATTCCTTAAATTGGAGGTTTCTAATAAGTAATGACCCCATTATCTGGATTACTTTCCTAAGACAAATTTTCAAATGTAAACTCATAATTGTTTTTTCTCCTTCTATTGATTTCACTCAGTGCTGTTCACAGGCCTTTAGGGTTACAAACCCTCTCTGATCATATGCCAATGACTCATTAATACTGACTGTCTGTTAATGTGAATAAATCACCCCTTCTTAGTCAGCCTTTGTCCAAATAAAGAAGTCTATTCTGATAACAAAAATCCTAAAACCAGCCAAGAATCAGTGAGATAAAACTAGAACAGCTCTTCCTCAGGGCTGCCAGGAGCAGGGCTCAGCTCACTCTCCCTCAGCCTGGCTGGTCCTCCCCACCACTGCCCCTTGTTTTATTTAAACATATGGGTTCATTAAGCTACACTTTGAGTCTAAGATAGGGTAATTGTGTTTCAATCAGATTTTAACGTCTTTAGGTGGCCAAGAACAACAGGTTAACATTGTTACTAGCTGTGTGGCTTTACTGAAGTGTGACTTGCCACAATAAACTTGGCGCAAGGTCATCTCAAGATATTTTTTACATTTTTGTTAGCAAAGGGGAACTACCCATTCATTTCTGGACAAAGTTAAATAGCTGACAACAGCTACAGGTTAAATATTAAGCAGTTGGTCCTTCATTTCAAGTAAGAAATTGTAGCTGTCCTCAAAAACACTTGAAAATTCAGGCAACATCTTGGAACTGGTACAAGGAAAGGTCACTTCTAATTAGCACAAGGGAACTGTACAGTGTTTTCGAGTCAGACTCTATTGTGTTGCACCTTCATATAATTTTTTAGGATTCATAGCGGCCCTATATTGTTATTTGAAAAATTCAGCATTTTTTTTTTTTTCAAGAACAACCAGTGTTTGCTTCTGTTATATTCAGCAGGTCTGAAGATACAGTCAGATGAGATGGCTGAGCTGACTTCACAGCTTGCTATTTCTAAAGAATAATTCTCTCTCTTCCCCACCCCCTCCTGTCCTGTGTTAATTTCTACCACTTTCATGAGCTCAGCTCCCTTCTTGAAAGGTAGCACTAAGTTAGCCTTCTGCTAACTTGGGAAGTGCTAGTGCCTAGCTAAAGTAAGAAGGAAGATTCTAGTGACAAAAAGGAAGAGGAAGAAAGGGGGAAGGACTGCTCCTTTTAGCAGACCTGGGCTGATGGATGAGTTCAGCCTTTTTGGTTTGACTGGACCCTTGGTGTCCTACGAGAGATTTGTGCCTCCACAGTCTACACATTTAGACACAGATTTAATAAAATGTTTTTTCTCCCCAGGCTTATAAATTCCATTTTGATTTGCTTTTCAAAGAATCTGGTAACAGCTAGGATCTAGGCCTTATTGTGTTTAGATCTGTAGAATTATGATTGTAGTGATAACTTTGAAAATATGAACTGAGTTCAAGTAACCTGTTTGCTCACAGCTTGCAATAATAGTTACTGCAGGGGGTAAAAAGCCACCCTTATTTCAGACAGGGAATGTGTGCTTCCAGAGTGTATGATTTTGGCATTTTTTCCAAAATGTTACTGAATTTGGTATGTGTACTCTAAAGTGCACCAGCTCATTGCATTTGGCCACCATCCATTTCTCATTCCTTTGGATGGCCAGACGTGCTTGCAGCTTAGTTTTCCTTCCTGGTTTTCCTCACATGGTTTTCCAGGCTGCCTGAATTAAGGCATATGATGCCTGGACTGCTAAACTTTTACCTGAATAAAAGCATATGCCCTCATTTACTGTCCAGCCTTAGTATCAGCCCTGGACTGTAGTGTGCTCTAGCTTAGTTTTTTAAATCTCCTTAAGGATGTGATTCAGAGAAGAGGCAAGAGCAGCCCACATTTCTAAAGGTGGCCGTGGTCCACATTTTACATGCTGTGTGGCTTGAATAAGTCAGGCAGAAATCATGCGTAGAAATAAGGATTTATTTTTTAATTGCATCAAACATATGAGGTTTCCTAATTCACAAAGGTTCAAAGTGAAACATATTACCTTATTAAAGTCGAGTTTAAAATTACCTTGAAAAGGACTGGAAAAGCTTATGTGTTCTAGGACAGTCAAGAGGTCATTCAAGAAGGCGAAATGCCTCAGTTCATTTTTGTGTTCTCCCAAAACATAGATCAACTGTGTGAGTCCTAGTTCCCTTCAGTTCGAACTAAAAAAGATAACACACCTACTTAAACTTGCTCTAAGATGAGAAGGGAACTTCACAGAGAGGAGATGCCTATATAATGGTCACTTAAAAGCTTTTCCTGCCTGCCCCTCAGTTCCTAGTTGCTCCTAGGTGATTGAGCTGTACGCACTTGAATGCTGACATGATCAGGGCAATAGTGGGTCAGGTAGTGCCTTGGAAGAAAGGTCTGTACTAAAGGTCAGATGTAGATGTGTTTCAGTGGAGCTGCGGGCTTTGTGTATTGGGGAAAAAAAAACATAAACCCTCACTATTTTAGTGTTTTATAAGCAGTATCTACTTCTGCTTTGCTTTTGAAAGCAGGTACTTGGCTATTAACATGAAATTTCTATGAGGCCTCTCTTCTATTGTATTTTATGAACATCAGTGCAAGTCTGATTAACTGTGACAGATGATTAAGGATGTGGTCATCTTCCCAAATGCTGAGATAAGTCCTATAATATTTGCTGGCCACATTTGCCTAGGTTTGGGGTTGGTGATCACAGCTATGGGACTGTTTTTTTTTGTAAGTAATACTCTAATTCATTTAATAATGCAAATGTGGTCCCAGCAGTGCAGCTTTACTGCATAATGACTAATCTCTGTCACAGCAGGATGCCGAGAATGAGTTTCTCTGGGAAGCTGTGGGTATGCATAATGAACAGCTATCCTTAATAAAGTCTTTCTAATCAGGAGTGTTTCTTAGATCAACTGAACTAAATGAGTTTGCACTTTGTAAACACAGGGGTTGAAGTCTCTGACTTGGATAAAACACCACATCTACTCTGAAGTCAGTGAACATTTAAACACACTGACATCCTGGCCCTAAGAGCTAACTCTGCAGCTCACATGAGTGACAGAAAAGCCCATGCCACTCTATACTGCCTCCAGTTAATGTAAGCAGAGTATGTGATACTGCTTTTTGTGTATGAGTTTCAGTTTCCTTCTAACAACCTATGAATCAATACAAGTAGCAGCCAAGGACTCTGTCAATATAGTTCAAGCAAATTTAAAAACAAAAAATTGTTTCAAAGATGGAAACTTTCTGCACATTTGAAGAAAGCAGGTGAGAAAGGAGAGAGAGGAAACTTCAGCAAAGCTTCATCTGGAGTTCATACTCCATAGATGCTAAGGAGCCTAGTTTTCCATCAGTGTGTCTCTGTTGATCCCTCCAGAGGCAAGCAGGACTCCTAAGGCCTAGTGTTCACAGGACTACCTGTTTAATAGAAACAGCAGTGCTTCCAGTTTGGGATTTATACAAATATGACCACTAGAAAAATCTGTCCTGGGAGTCTGGACCACTGCAATTGGTCTTATTAAGTCACTTCAGCAACGTGTTTTGTGTTTTAGAGGCTATATTCGCTCAAGGATTTGCATTTGAATGTCACAGCATTATAATTAGACATGAGAATCAGTAAGTAAATTGCTAAGTTCGCCCTTGATGGCCATCCTGAGTAACAAGGCCCATAATCTTTTATAAATATCTAAATACCTGTATTATATTTAAAGTATAGGTATAATACAGGTCTTACAGGTTAATCTTTTATTCACAGAATTGCCATCAAGGAAATGAGTCTGTGCTTCTTAATTCAACCATTGTCTCAACAAAATTTTGCAGGCTTACCTCAAATTCAAGTGCTTCTTTTCCTTATTTCTCTTGTTAAAGAGAAAGTGAGTCTGCCTTGTGCTCCAGTAAGAATGATAATCTAAATTCTCAATACAGACAGACTCAGGAGAGTAAGATACTCTTTCTTCTTGACTGTTTCTTTGTTGACTAAAGTGGTCAGAGCAACCAGTCATAAAAATTCAGATATTATTGTGGTAAAAGTCACTGTAAAAGAGGCTGGAAACATCTTCTTACATTTTTATGTTTTGTTTGGGGTTTTTTGTTTGTTTTGTTTTTTTAATTTAATGAAGTAAAAGAGATAAGTTCTTTTCTTTTCAAAGATGCAAAGTAGATGTGCTGGAGCGGTTAACAATTTCTGCCTACTTCTAGCATCATTTGCAAATATTGTCCTCCTAGAATTTCACACCAAACAGGTTTTGTAAAAAAAATTAACCTCTAAATTTCATCTCTTAATTTTTTTATCACATGCAATATACTGCTCTCACTTTGGGGTGGAAACATTCCCATGGTATACAAAATCTATTTCTTTATTTTCTGGCTATGATAATATAATTAATTTACCTCATTCATTTGTCCAGTTAAAACTGTAATTATTACAAATCCATGCCTGGCTTCTCTGCTTCTAAAGTTTCATAAAGCAAGTCACCACTAGGATGGGAAATTCAGAATGAACTGCTGAGCTGATAAAAAATGTCTAAATGACACAGAGTCATACAAGAAAAACAAAGGGTTTGGGGTCATTCTTCCAATGCTTCATCGCAAGCGTAAACCTGAGGACTGTTTTAGAAGGCCAAATCTTTTCGCTTGGATTTTTGACCAACTGTTCTTCACCTTGATCTCCTGTCATGCTATGTGACAGTGTCTTTGAGATCTGCATCAGTGTGTTACCAGCAATGTGTCAGCAACAAGGAAATCTGTGAGGGACTAGGTAAGGCTCAGAGAAAAATTCATTATAGATTAATACCCTGTTTTTTCTGGTTTGTTGGAAAATTCAGTTTTGGATGTTTATGAGGGGAAAATTGAGCTCATGAAGAGCATTTGATTTTTTTCTGCTTAAGCAGAACCACTGTCCATTTATGTAAATGTTTAAAAAAAATAAAGAAGAGAAAGAAAAATTATTTCCGGTTCCCCCATTCAAACTTTTCTCTCACCTGATCTAAGAGATCTTCAAGGGAAAATGGATTTAAAACCATTCTTTTTTAAAAGTGGTGATTGATAAAGTGGTCTGAATTTCACAGCTGTTCTCAGGAGCTCTCTAAACACTGTTGAAAATCAAACCGGATGTTAAGGATGTTTCCTATAAAAGAATAACCTGAATTTTGTCCACAGAGTTATGTGACCTAAATTAATTTGTTTGACAAGGCATTATCTAATGTAGAATCATTTATAATGTTGATATTTGTGTCTTCACAAGCCTATATAAACCTACAGACCATGTAGCTTAATTGCCACAGCAGCACAAATCAAAGGCATTAAGCATTCCCTTCTGAGGATAGTGTATGTATTAAATGTCTATACTCATATACAAGATTAAATTTCATAATTAGCAAGATGCAATATGTTTTGGGAATACTCACTAAGGAGGGTGCATAGAAGCTCGAAAAATTATATTCCTTATAAATTTGGTTAAGACTGTCACTGTGAACAAAAAAGCCCAGATGCAGAAGTTTAAAGGAAATCCTGTCTCTACTCTTCCCTGTAAAGACCAGCCCGTTCACAGCATGGACAGAACAACCAATGTGCCTGAGGTGGCTGAGGGTTACAGGTGAGTGTCTCTGGCAGGAGTCCTGCAGTTGAACAGGGATTCTTGAGACCCACTTTTGATGTGAGGAGGGACCCAAATACTCCAGTTTGGGTGGAGTGAAAAAAAGGTGAGAGAAAAAACAGGATGTAACAAACAACATTTGACTGGTCCCTAACGGGTGCTCCTTGCAAGGAGATTCTCAATTCTTATTGATGCCTTCATAAAGCTGATGTCTTTATAACGCTTCAGAGTCTCAGAGGATGTTGAGAAAATTGCCTTGATTCCACTTTCAGGAACCGGTAACACTGTATTCCTTGGCAAAAAGCATTTTTCTTTTTTTTTTTTTTTTATTTTTTTAACTTCTAGAGACTAGAAACAAATACCTGTTTGAGATCCTAGCGAATCACAACCCTTAACATCTATAACCTCTGTGGATTGCTAACACTGTTTACCATTAGAACAAGAACAGGAATTTTGGAGAGAAGGCTCATGTAATGCCAAACAGGAGCAACAAATAATTGCCAAAATCTGTTCTGGAAGCATCCTGTAAAGCACTAAAAGTTGTGGGCAGTAAGTGCCTTGCTGAATGCTGTCTCTAGGACTCTGAGGTCTGCCTTTGTGCTACCTGGCTGGTTTTGCTGTAGTTGCTGGTTTTTTATTTGGGCTTTTTTATTTTCTCAGGATAGACTAACTAGGTCCTCTAAAATAATTTCTTATAAGCTAGCCTCCTCTCTAAAATGGTCTGAAAAGCATCAGCCAATGGCAGTGTAAAGTAGACAGCACAAATACAGTAGCTCTGCATGCCATTTAGTAAAATGAGGAAAGAGAGCTATGTTGCTAGAGTGTTCACAGCATTTGAAAAAAGTGCTCTCAAAGAACCTTAATCTCAAGAGATATAAACCAGCAGTTCCATTTTACCCCTAGGCAACTGTGAATTAGTATCACACCTGACCCGCTTTTATCATGGACCTCTATATTACAGATGTGCATATTTTAAAATTTCCACTCCTCAACAAATTGAGCACAGCCTGTCCCAGGTTTTATCAGATCACAGTAATAGCATGTGTTTACTGGATGCAATATAATTCTAGGTTTTAAATTAAATATACCCACTGTGGGAGATAACCCACAGCAACAACAGCTTTAGACAGGGAATGGTGTTTGCCTTGGAATATTACAGACTTTGTCTGGCTTTTTCAAATTGTGTTGTGAAAGCTAGTAAATATTCCCATTTAAAAATACCTTCACTTCTTTACTGCCTAATTCATTCTCACCTTTTTGTTGGACATGAATTGTATACTTTATATAGAAATCTGTGCTATTCTGGAGAGTAAGCAATTTCCAATTACCTATTCCTCATAAGAAGCATGTGAGAGTGATAATGGTTCCTATATTGTGAAATAATTTGCATTGGGAGATTAAAAAATCCCCATAACAATGCCAAAGGCAGAACATTTCCAAAGAGTCTCTCCAATAACCTGACTGTAAAACTGAAGGATGGTAACACTTGACAGTTATATCAGGCTGGGTTGTATAGAGCCTTGGTTAACTACAAGGAATAATTACAGATCTGAACATGTATGGTCTCTTCTTGATTTTCTTCATGTTGTAGACTGTTGAGTGTTTGTCATGGGACTCTTTCCGTTTCCCATATAGTTACACTCAAAGTATTTTGGGACACAGTCTGGAACTTGTAACACTTCAGAAATTGCATTTGCCTTGTGTGGTGGGCAGTGACGGTGCTACAGGCTTGATCCCCATCACATCCCAGAATAACTGTCTTCTGCTCCCAGAGAATCAAAGTTTTCTCTTGTGTCTCCAGAGAACTCTTTTGGCTGCTTTATTCTTCCATTGAGTGCACTGTGCTGTTTCTTACAAAGATGCAACATCTGTTTTGGACAATAATATAAAAAATGGGTAAAGATATGGCATTTGAAATTCTTCTGATTTTCTCAGCATTAATAGTAGCAGATGGTGGAAATCAATTTACTATTAATTTACTTTCATGTCAAACACTCAATATAATTAACTAAAGTGTCATCTAAACTCTGATTACTTACTTTCAAATTAAAATGATGTGTAAAACAGGCTTCTAATTATCATGCTAATACCTATGGAATGCAGCTTTCAGTTTCCAAGCTTCATAGGCTTTTTAGTATTAGACTTCAAAGTCTCCTGGGAGGAATTATGGGTAGGAAGGTCAGGATTTAAAGCTATATTTGTTTAATACTGTCCTTCATGTGGGAGTGCTCATTTCAGTTATTAATTCCCTCTGCTAAACTTCACACATGAAACAAAGCATGACTACCGGTGCTATATTCGAGTGCCATTTGCTCCAGCTGCACGCAGACATAAAAAAGTTGTATTCTTCCTTACACTAATAGAAATTACCCAGGTGCATCACAGACGTGATTTAAAACCTTAACACAGCACATATCTGTATTCAGAAAAAAACCTATTTGTGCTAGTGTTAATTAAAGCCAAATTAGAAGAAGAGAAAAACAAATCTGACTGAGAAAAACATCATCATGCATGCCATTTGCTTTGTAATTGTTCACATACCTAATTACCTTTCCATAGAGATGAAACATCAGAAAGGACTCTCCCGCCCTTTTGTTTATTATCTCTTTAGTACAACAGTTTCCCTCTGCGAGCTATCACATCCAACCGTGTTTTCAATGTTTTGAGCTACTTAAAACTCCTCTTTTTTTTTCTCTTGGGAAAACTGTTTAATCTTTTACAGACTGACCAAGAAAATGTTTCCAGATACTCACCCAGCCTTTTACACTCCTCTGAGTCATCCAATCCCTCCTGTGTCTGCTGCTGGACTTCAAAATAGGATTATTATATGTGGTTCACAGCCTACACGCTGGATATAGGATTAGCCATTTTAGCTTGATCCTACCTGATAAATTGTGAAATAGTAACAGGAACAGAAACCTTTTTCCAAGCAATAATTTTCCACCTGACAAATGTATCTTTAGAAGTATTGTTGCCTCAAGTAAAGGAGAAAATCACAATTGCTGTGAGCAGGAGGAAGGATGATCCATGCAAAAATTCTTTCTCCTTAGTTTCTCAAAAAGGTTTGAAAATCAGCCTCAGCTGAACAATAAGGAAGAAAATCAAGGAGTGGTGCAAAGATCAGCAAGGCTATCATCATACTTCATTAGCAGAGAATATCTGCGTCTTTGTAGCACAGCAAAAAGCAACCTACAGGCAGCTTTTTTCAACATGGGGAAGAAATAAAGATACCAAGTTTTAAGAAAACTGTCCATACAGGACTTTGACCTGCCTGCCAATGGGAGACCAAGGACAGCCTGTGTAGATGGTACAGAAGCAGTTCTGGAAAAACTTTCTAGAATGTCTCATACTGTGTTGGATGATTTGCTTTTATAAAGCTGGTCCCTGGGACTCCTACAGCCCTACATTCAAAGAAACCAAAAGGATTTAGCTTCTGCTTTGGAGAATAAATAATTTAAGTTTTGTCATTAGCAAAGTTACAACCTCAGTGTACTGTGGTAAAAGCCATGCTGGAGGCTACCCAGTGTCCACCATACACCCTATATATTATAGTGTAGCTTATACAAGGGCACATCAGCAGATAAAGCGATCAGAGCACATCACAACCAGACACCATCACTACCTCCTTCCAGGCCTTTATAAATGATGCTCAGCAAAAGAAACAAAGTTTTCAAACCAAACAAAAAATAAAACAAAACCTGCAGTTCTTCAGTGTCACCAAAATTATTCATATAAGAACAATGCTTTTTATTAGAGATGCTAACATTAAATACAAAAAAATATAAAAAAATATTTGCTGGACTCAGGAATGGGACCATGTCATGGGGTGAAAACGAAAGTAAAAACAGTCTTTTTTCCTACCGCATGGGAGCCCATGCACGGGGCTGGCGGCGGCGGCTGGGCGGCCCCCACGGAGGAGCAGGGGCTGCGCTGGGGCGGGCTGTGCGGCTGCACCG
>VYZS01014372.1:22654-32665 GCA_013400695.1 Neodrepanis coruscans | reverse complement strand
ATCAGCACTGAAAATCCCTTCCTGGGGGCTAAAGGGAAGGGGAGGGGGGCTCGCGGTTTCTAACTGTCTTGAGTGTTTTTCTTCAGAAAAGCCAAGCGGAGGCTCGTGCTGCTGGGGGTCCTCAGATTGGTCGCGGGCCTTCTCTAATTATCCCGGTGTCTCTTCGGGAGCCCCAGAGAGAGAGAGACCAGCACTATTCCAGAGCGTTCTCACCTCAACACGGGCCCTGGGAAGCTTAATTTGTCTGTTTTGTTGCACTTTTTTGTCAGGTTTTCAGTGTGTGTGAAATAAACTGTGATATTTTTGTGTTTTCTTTCTTTTTGGGTGTGTGTGTGACTTCTCTCGGACATCTCTTGTCAGAATCACTAATTTTGTGGTAAAACCATGACAGACCAAAATATCTCTCTGTCAGAGCAGTAGGTTTCCAGGTAGTGAAGACCAGAATCACATCTCTGACTTGCCTTTGTGTGGAAGGGCACTTGCTCAAACAGATCAAACTGATCACAGTACTTAGAAGTGGAGAAGAACATCAGGGTCAAAGGTCTTACATAAAAGATGTAGAGTGACCAAAATCAATGACTACTTGAAATCAAATGACATTGAAAAGATGGATATGCTTTAGAGAGCTAGATGTGCTTGTGCAAATTCATGTTAGGTATGAGAAGCTATATAAGCACTGTGATACAGTGGCTCTGCCAACCTATGAATGCTTCCCCAATATGTGACCACTGAATACAAAGGGGATGAAAATACAACATATATTCTTCACCCCCACTGTTTGCCAATGGGAAATGGAAACAAATGCATGACATCGTACTTTAATTGAAAACGTAACAGTACTTGCCTTGAAGGAACTCTTGTTGCTTAGTACACATAGGAATATTACAAGATGAAAGATGACAGTTCCATTATATGGCTGCTGTAAAAGGAAACACGACAGAGAAGAATAACATCTCTGCTAGATAAGAAGCATCCTCATTTGTGAATATTGTGTTTTGCCTGGTTATTGTATTCACTCTATTGAATGTAATATGGGTTGAAGGGATTGATAAAAAAATCCAAGCAAAATTTGTTGAAGCAATTTAGGAATAACAAAATGTGCCAACCCACTTTGCACTTCGGTGTGGGTAACAGCTCTCTAGTGTAAAGCTGACAGGACAGAAGAGTTTGCTCAGAAATTCAGTGCAAATCTGGTCATCTTTAACTGAATTCAGGTTACTGGACTTCAGATCACCTTCAATCTTGCAAGTTCGTATATATCCTTGGCTCCACAATAGGGCTGGATCGATGTGGTAGGGGAAGGTGGAAGGAAGAAATGAGTTATCTTCCACTGCATTCCTCTTTCTACAGAGAGGACATGGGGATGGGAAGGACAGACCATGGCCTGACATACAGACAACTGGAGCACCAGAACTTAGGACTGTAAATGACCAAACTCAATCAGATTTGCAGGATCATCAGCAATCTTGAGCACTGAAGCATGTTCTTGATTAAGTATCTGCTCAGACATAAAAAAAAATTCATCATCTGGAATAAATTGTTGTCTGTGAAGAAGGAAAAATGGGGACATCTTTTTACAGAAACAAAATAATGTAAATTTCTAAATAGTCTAGGAGTAGGGGAATAATACACCATGGCAAAAATGGGGACTATGGAAGAATAGGATATGAAAAAAAGATCTTGGTCAAGGTTTGACTCAGTGTCTTATGTTTTAATATTCTATATGGAATTTAAAATTATTTATAAACATACATAGTTTTGTTGAAAGGGTTTAAAGGAGAAAAGAGGTTTGGGGAAAAAAGTCTGGGAGAAGAGAATTTGAAGGAATGTGTGATCAGAGAAGACATGTCAATGTAACAGAGAGGAGACTGGGCAGAACATGAGAATTTCAGTGGGATGGTGTTAAGAGTGAGAAGAACTCATGGCCACACCAGCTGGGATTCACCACCTTTGCAAGGTAAGTCATCTCTGTTTTATTTGCTTAACTTGGATTTGGAGCCCTAAGTTATGAAAACTTTAAATTTCTTTTATCTTCCTGTCCAATAACTCCAAGGCGCTTGGTTTGTCACTAGATCTTATTTACAATTTAGTCATACTCAGAAAGAAGCAGGTCCCTTAGCAATACAATAGCTAACATATTTAAGTCTCTTAGACACAAAAATAATTTTGAAAGGACAAAAGATATACAAGCTAAAAGCAGAAGGATGTCCATATACAGAAAAGTAAAATATTCCTGTAATAATGTGCTTGTAAGAATCACGGTAAGACTTAAAGTAACTGGAAAGAAAGGGAAATACTGGATGAGAAAAATCTTTGAACAAACTAATAGGCTGTTCATACAAATAGCATCCTAAAAATGTAGGCTGGTACTTTCACTTGGAAGTGAACAGTGACGTGCAGTAACGGTAAAAATCCTATTAGTCATTTCTTGTTTATCAAAGCTTCCTCCAACATATTGTTAAGCTGCATCTAATAATCTCTTTTGAAACACGAAATAATTCTGGACAAATAGAAATAACAGAACGTGGAATAATAGTGATGCAGAAAATAGAAAAAAATCCTGACCAGGTATTTTACAGAGATACATGAATCTATTTTTAACATCTGGAAAGATTTGGATGCAATTATCTATGATAAAATAGAGAAGGTACATGCTATTTCTATGCCATAAAAACAACCTACAAAAAAACAGCAGAAAGGGAAAAAAAATCTGCCTAAAAGGCCACTGATCCTTTTTTTTCAGTTTCATGAACACCTACCTAATTTTTTTTTCAATTTGTTTTTAAACTGCAGCCCTGAAAAAGGTAGAATAAATTTCCAACATTCAGAAGAGGATTTTTATAATGTACTAGGGCTACAACAAATTGATTCCTGTCATAGTTTACTGGGCATATTGAACAGCTTCTGAAGTGGAGAATAAAATGTCACTTTCTTTATGACAGTGCAGAAGCAAACCCACAGAAGATACAAACAATCAGATTTGTTCCAAAAGAAGTATAACAATTTATATGAGCCTAGGACAACTCCTGTAACGCTTTTCATGTCTAAGGAGAGATTAGATTTACTCTAGGAATTCTCTGAATCCTGGGAGTGTTCAAGGCCAAGTTGGATGGGTCTCTGAACAACCTGGTGTAGTGTCCGTGCCCACAGCAGTGGGGGCTGGAACTGGGTGATCTTTAATGACCCTCCCAAAACAAGCCATTCTATGATTCTATAGTTAAATAAAAGAAAATAAAATTTTCCTCTGTGTGATGGAAATAGCAAGAAGGAATACACATTCTCTTCACAGATCTCAGGGAGAAAAAAAAAGGATCACGTTTAAAAAAAATCATGTTTAAAACATTTTCTTAGCGTTTTCTAGAATATCGAGATCTTTCATACAGTACAAGAAAACCTGTGTTGATTTCCTAACAGATATTACATATTCAAAAGAGGATCAGAAAGTATTGTTTAGATATAAATTTTAATACAGAATGTACAAGAGAGAAATCATGACTCTTACATATGCTAAAGCTAATCACTATCTCATGCCAGAAATTTTTATTCACATTGATGCCTTTTAGCAGAAATTTGGAAAAAAGTGTGATAACAATTCCTTTGGTATGCATCTGGAAAAATATGACAGAATTATTAGAGATTTTGTAATCCAAATATGACCAGAAGTTGGCTCTATGGTTTTAGAGCTTACCTACTAATATTTTAGTAGCTTTTTTAATTGTATTATAAAGTAAGAATGTTTGTTTTATTATCATTAAGTTACTCATTCCATCCGTAAAGATGACTAATGTTTGATGCAGTTGTTGCCTGCTGGAACTGAGATAAGAAGTGAGACAAACACACAGTGCAGGGAGAGTGCAGCTTTACTGGTGATGTCTGATGATCCAAAGAGGAAATTCATAACAATCTCTCCATTTTTATAACCTCCGGTGGCCACCCATTACACACTACCCAACTAAACCCTATCTTACTATTATGCCCCTCAAACACCCAACAGGATGGTCCCTTATTACCTATCCCCACCCCAGTCCTGCCCCTACCGGGCTTGGAAGCCTAACTCTTATGTTTTGACTTACTACCCCATTAACTATACAGAAGAATGCAAACATGTGAAAGACAGGCCGTTTTCTGCCCTTAATATTCTAAGCTACCCAGCTGCCTAACTATAGTGAATTCTCAAATCTGAAGCATACCCCTTAAGGCATCACAGTTGGATGCAGACTGTAATAAAGTCCAAGTAAATAACACAATTTTTTTTTTTTTTTTGGCTCCAACATGAACACACCTTTTTCGGTTCCCCCCAAGGCTAAAAGTTTATCCTGTTTTTGCCATCCTTATTATTACACCCTGGTGTTCAAAAGACAGAACAGTCCTCAGGGTAGCACCACCACCTATTAGGCTTACGGCATGTGCAGACTGTTACAGACCACTCCCAGGCTTGTGCTTTTCCCTGATATTCATCTGAGGTTGTCCTGTCGCAGTGACCTTGGGCTCACTCAAGGCTTAAGAAGGGAGGACTCCCTTGCTGGAGACTGTGGTGGGAAAACTTCTCTTTAAGAACAAAATTTTACCATCTGTCACAAGCCTCGTGTAAACAGCTGAAACAAAAAAAAGCCTTGGTTTCCCCAGATCCTGAGCACTTTCAGTACAAGTCAGGTAATGACTAATGACAGTCAAGGAAAAACAAATAGGCAAAAGGCCATGGAAAACAGAATAATTAAAAGCCAATCTTACAAAGGGCTAAATAAAAAGCCAGAAAAGTGTGCAAGTAGAAGTCCTCTCAGCTTCATTTTCCTAGCTTCTTTGTTGTATGTTTTTGGGTGACTGGTAGTATTAAGCATGTGTGCTGTACCACAAATAGTCTCAGAATGATACACAGCTCTCCAGCTTGGTGTAGCTGGTTTCTGTATGAGGAATGTGTGCAACTCTTCAGTACAGATCTGTCAACTTCTATAGCACTCATTTTTTTTATTTAGAATAAAACCAGGTAATTTAAGGGAACATGTCATAGTCTGAGAAATGTAAATGTAGTGCAAACACATTGAGGTGTGTGACAGAGTCTTTCAGCCCCTGATACCTGAACTTTCTACTATTGCATGAGCCTCTCAAAGTCTTTATATGGGCTGGCTCTCAGTGCTGTGAGGTGGTAAGTGAGCTAGTGGTGCAGAGGGGTGGTAGGCCAAGGGGACAGGGTTACACCACCCTGGGGCACCTGGAGTTGGGAAAAGGCAGAGGAGGTAGTTCTGCACAGGACAGGGTGGGAGGAGAAGGCGGAGAGGGATGGAGCAGGACTTATTATGGATATCAACAAAAAAGGCCAGAAAACTAAACAGTTTAATAAAATAGCATGTTTTGTAAGATAAGAAGAGGAATATATATAGTAAGTACACTTTCTGATGCTGGGCACTCTTAAAGCTCATGAAGCACCTGATGGAGCCAGATAGATTTCCCTAAGGAATTCTGCAGAGAGCAGACCCTATCCGTGGGGATGCATTGTCCCATTCTCCCCCTTTCAGTCATTTCAGCTAGTACAGGAGCTTCTCACAAGAAAATTATTGTATTCCCAGAAGACACTCACAGAAGTTTTTGCTGTGCAGTTAGATAAAGGCAAGGTCAAGTAGGAGGCAAAATTGGCATTATGGTGTGGGAGCTGCCTGCAGGCAGGCAGCCCAGCACCCACCTGTGCCTGCCTGGCATAACAGTGATGGGGGTCACTTGCTTCTATGGCCAGGAGAGCTGTCTCCCAGGTAGGAGAGCTGTGCTCCACCCCCTGATCCACATAAAAGTTACCGTTCTCAACCATTTTGTAAATTATAGGTTATCCGAGTGAACTGTTCAGCTAACAAACAGTTTTCCAACAGGTTGGAAGGGTATCTCCATCCTAACAGATCCCAGTGCAGCTCAGGCTGATGTGGGGCAGCAAGCTGCCATGTAGGGCTGCTCAAGCTCTGTGTATAAGGGCCAGGAGAGCAGGGATGTTCAGGATTGCCAGCTCCTTGAACACAGTGCCTTCTGCAAAGCACTTAGTGCAGAAGCTAAGGCAACAGGGAAGTGAATAGGAGAGGAGAAAAGAAAAACAGAAGGAAAAAAATTCTGGAATCTAGTGACAGACTAGGAAAAGAAACACAGGATATCATTGAAATGGGAAGAGACCCATAAGGATCATTGAGTCTAACTCCCTGCTCTTGGCATGACTACATAAAATCACACTATATGACTAAGAGCATTTTCCAAATGCTCCTTGAATTCTGACAAACTTTGTGCCATGATCACTTCCCTGGAGAACCTATTCCAGTGACCAAACACCATCACAGTGAAGTATCTGAACACAGCTTCGTTCCATTTTCTCATGTCCTATTGCTAGTCACCAGAGAGATATCAGCACCTTCCACTGCACTGCCCATCTTGAGGAGGCTGTAGACTGCAATGAAGCCACCCCTCAGCCTTTTTTTTCAGAACTGAACAAACCAAGTGACCTTGATGACCAAGTCTTGCCCTCAAGACCTTTCATCCTCTTGGTTGCCTTCTTTGGACACACCCTAATAGTCTGATGCCCTTCTTACATTGTAGCATCCCAAACTGCACACAATATTCAAGGTGAGGCCACACCAGTGCAGAGCAGAATAGGATAATCACCTCCCTTGACCAGCCGGAGATGCTGTGCCTGATGCACCCCAGGACACAGTTGGCCCTCCTGGCTGCCAGAGCACACTGCTGACTCATATTCAACTTGCCATCACCCAAAATTCCCAAATCTCTTTCTGTGGGGCTGTCTTTCCCACAATTTTTATGTATAACCAGGATTACCCTGTTCCAGATGAAGAATCTGGCACATGCTCTTCTTAAAATTCATATGGTTGGTGATTGCTCAGTTCTCTAGTTCATCCAGATCTCTCTGTAAGACCTCTCTACTCTTGAGAAATTCAACTTCAGCAAACTTACTTAAATTTACATTTGGTTCCTGTGTCCAGATAATTTATAAAAACAATAGATAGCACTGGCCCTAAAACTGAGGCCTGGGGAATCCCACTCGTGACTGGCCACCAGCCTGATGTAACCCCATTTATTACAACTCTTCAAGCCTGACCCATCAGCCAATTGCTCTCTCAACGTATTATGGACTTGTATTATGGACATTTCATCCAGATGGAGTAGAAAAGTTGAACAGACTCAAAGTGCATTGTCTGTAGAAAATATAATCACCTGTTAGAGCAAATATGAGACTCATACAATGGTTTAGGCTGAATGCTGTCTCTAAAAGTCCAGCTCCTGCTATTAAAAGACACACTTCTGAAAGGATAAATCACACAATCAGGAAAACATTTCGTAAAGGAGGTGACAGAAGAAGCAAATGGATGCAGCAGTTTGTGTAAGTGTGTGCAGAAGTACACAGCAACTCTGCTCTGAACCACATCCATGTCCTCAGCAATTCTGGTGATGCACTGCAGGATATGGTCCCCAGCAGACACTGGAGCAATATCCCTGGAACAGATCTGCAGAGTCACAGAATGGCCAAGGTTGGAAGGGACATCTGGAATTTGTCTTGCCCAACCCCTTTGTTTAAGCAGGGCCAGAGGCCTTGACCCAGAGAGAGCTCAAGGAGGATGCAGCTCTCCATATCTTGGGCTGTAGGGAATGCCTAGGGCCTCTCATCGTGACTGGGGCAGCAGAAGACATTCTACTAGCCTGTAGATGTGTGCTCATTGAGGATCTCCATCACCAAGTTAATGAGCTGCACGAGTAGGTCAGCAGAATGCAGCATCAGGGATTATGCAGAAGAGAGGGACTGGATCTTCTCTGAGACACTGCATCTTCAAGAGTCTAAAGTAAGACACTTGGAATAGAGTAGGTGGATAAGGGTTTCTTCACCTGTAGAAGACAGTCTGATGCAAAATAGAAATTTTGTTTTATGATTACATGGATGGGAACTGGGGAAGAAACTATGAGAAATGCTGCAATTTGCCTTGCCAATATTCCTTGGTGAAATAAGAATTTTTCATGTGTGCAAAATGAGATAAAAATTCACACTAGCCTTGTGTAAGTTTGGTTTTGTCAACAGTTAATGCAGCATGAAAGGTAAGCATCTACTTTCTGAGTGTTATTACTGCTGAGTGTGCAGAAGTTTGATTCTCATGAGTGAATTTCAGTGTGTACTGCAGGGTTTTGGTAGATGTCCCTTCTTCCTGGTTCTTTCATGCAAAGCAATTTCCAGAATGTTCTGTAAGGACCACTGGTGCAGATATTTCTTTTGCCCTCATTCTCTAGACCTCCCTGCTTCAGTATTTTACTTCTTTAAATGCTTCTATTTATGACTGGAAATGTAAGTAAAAATTAAAATAACTTGCTGCAAAACACTTTAGCATATGAGAGTTAAAACTCATGAGCTTGGAAATGTCAGCTTGAATTATATTTTTTGTGCTTTTCTGAATGGTTAAACTCATGTAGCTTTTCATATTCTCTTGTTTTCTCCCTTTCATGGTGTTTTCCTTATGCAAACTCATTTCCACTTTTTCTATTTTATCCAGCAAGTCAATTTTAACTATAAAAATATTAACTCAATGCCCAAAGAGTATGTTTTTTAGAATCATAATGAAAAAGAAGGCTGAACTCTAGATGGAAAGCTAATCTCACTGCTTTAAATCTGGAGAGGTATCACAAGTTCCTGTTCAGTACACTACAGTTTCCTAATCTGGTATAATTAGACTGATTCACCATTAGGATTGTTTTCCTTGTGTTCAGTCAGTATTTTTTCCTTCTAAATTTCTTTCCCATCAACTACTATTCAGTCTTATATCTCTGTAGGAAACATCTTTCTTGTTAACAATGTTTTCTTAATGTTAGTGTGGTAGGAAGTCTTCTTCTGAGCTGCTTATATAAGTGACGTTAAACAGAAAGCATGTTTCCCCCTTTCAAAATGTATCTATTTTTATTTCTCCTCTCCTGCTTGTGGCATCTCTCCAGGCTGTGTCCTACTGTGGGTGATGGGAAAAACAATAGAATCACCTACAATGCCAACTCCCACTTGAATAGCACAGCATGCTTTTTGGCCACTGCAGTAGGACAGGATCAAGACTTTCTTACAAATTCATCTAAAATGTAGGGTACAGCAGTTCCCTTACCTAAGAGAGGAAGTATCACTCAACACAAGCAGGCTGCTGTATGAGCATTGGATATGCTGTGTCATGTTTCTCTTTCCCCTGCAGCTCTAAAATTCAGCAGACAGTTATCTTCGAGAACTTAGCACTGGGAATGGGGATTTCCTCATACAAACTTGTAATGCTGTTTCTACTTCCTCCTAGCTAAAACCTATGACAGCTCCAGACAGGAAGGATAGAAGGTTATTAATTTTCCTACCTGTGCTCACCAAGCTACTGGGTGTGAGACAGTGACGAAGAACAGAGAAGTGTGGCATTTCATACAGATAAAAAAGGTCACCAGATCCTAGTGTCAGTAACCAGACTCATCAAATACTGGGAATCTCTTTTGACCGCTGAAGGCATTGGGTCAGCCTTATCCTTCCAGAGATTACTAAATATCATGTAATTTGTGCAACAGCCCTTCATCATCAAACACATTATAAAAATATATGTAGTGGATGTGGTTGCATGCATATATATGTGTGCGTACAAATAAAATCACCCATTGATACTAATTCAACATGTTTAAATCAGCATGAAGAGATGTGTCAGGAGATTATTATACAATTTATTTTTGGTATTGGGAGATACTATTCTATGGTGTGGAACAATATCCTATACAAGCCATACAAAAACTACTTCTAATACAGAATGTAAGTGTAAATATGATTTTAAGTATTCCAGATGGCATTTCCACGTACTCTCTTTCTTTTGCATGTGTGTGTGTGTGTGTGTGTTTGTACACGTACGCCCTCTGGAATGAATGCCTATTATCATGTCTTTTTTTAGAGCTTCTGCTTCAAAAACATAATGCATAATCAGTTTGATTATGTGACAAGCTGTTTCATCCTTTTTCTCTCTCTCTTTTTTTTTTTTT
>VYZS01014372.1:3389-14544 GCA_013400695.1 Neodrepanis coruscans | reverse complement strand
GAGGCCATGCTGCTGAGGACACAGCTGCATTGGGCAGGGCACTTCTCCAGGATGGAGGATCACTGCCCCTCTAAGATTGTGCTCTACAGTGAACTTGCCACTGGCTGCTGCAAGAGAGGAGCCCCAAAGAGGAGATACAAGGACTCCTTGCAACAATACCTCAGTTTTGGCCATATTGACTGCCATCAGTGATCCACTCTGGCCTCTAATTGAGAGACTTGGAGACAACCATCCATAACACTGCTGCCTCCTTTGAGAATGCAGGTAGAATCAGTCTCGAGGAGAAAAGACAATGCAGAAAGAACCGGTCCTCACCAATACTGCCTAAGGAAACTTTCTGCTATGCCTTTTGCAACTGGACTTGACTATCCCACATCAGCCTTTTTAGCCATCAGCTCACTTGCAGCAAGCGTGGGTAGAGCTCTTCCCATATCCTCATTCGCAAAGCCTAGCCATGATGATGGTGATGATGATGATGATTTTTACATACTTTTCTGAAAAGTGAAGAAGTTATTTTCTAGGATTATGAAGGAAAACAGCTAAGAAAGACTTTAATTCAGTAAGCACATTTAGCTATGAATGAAGACTGGTAGTTGGTGACTAATCCGGAGTATGTCCTTTTCCATCCTTGTAACATCATAAACCATCACCATTACTTCCTTATAAAGCACATTCCTAAAAAGCACACTGGTTCTAAGTATCAATATTCTAAACTTCTCATATACTATCCTTCAGATATTTTAGTTTCCAAGTGAATTTGCAAAAGAACTTTCTTGGGTTAGATCAAAGGGTCAGGGCCTTATGTGAAAGGGACTTGGTCAGACATAATACTTACAAAAAGTAAGAAACAAGCCTTGTCTGGACTGATCTGTCATGACATGAATCTAGCTTCCTGTGCTTTTTGGCCATGCTGCTGTTACAGCATTTCTCATGGTACTTTCAAGTCCATAATCCCTGTTCATTTATCCCAGTTTTCCAAGTGTTGGCCAGTATTGGGGTGGCAATTTATTGGGGTGACATACATTTATTTGGAGGAAGGAGGCAATCACAGGTAATACTTGGCACTAGCAGTCTTCCACAATGTGCTCTCTCAAATTTCCTGGGAAAGCACCATCCTTGAGGGGATGGCCTAAGGATGAGAGGACCAGTGCCACAAAATCCTGCAGCACGAGGGGTACAGTGCCCTTGCACCCTCAGGCATGACATGCACCTCCAAGTCTCTCTAACACAACCAGCAACCCAGGCCCTCCTGTTAACAGGACACTAGCAGTAGCAGGTTATCTATCTGTTGAATTAACTTTTTGTGTCTCAGAGGAATCCCTCACCCAATCCATCTTGGAAAAGCCTATATTTATGTCTACAGTCACAGTCAGACCAGGTTTGTTCCCACAGCAACAGATGCAACTCATATAACATGACCCAGCTTTTTGGCAGTGCCCGACCCCCTTCTGCTGGAGCCCTGACTCCAACCCTGGCAGGGCATGCTGAGAAGGGGGTTGCTGTGCAACCTGACTGCTGCGCAGCCATCCTTGGCAGCTCTGGACAGCACTCCTCAGTTAAAGCATGCTTTGATGACTGGATCCGTGCATTTTTCTGCAAGGAGTCATTTGTTCCCTTAGCAGTTAACATTTCTGGCTGTATCTTGTGTGTGATTAAGCACAGCTTCCTTCCTCTGATACCCACTGGAAAAAACTGTGCCTAGCTGCAATGTTTTTGTGTCAGGTTACAGCGCTGCTGACAGCCAGTATTCAAGAATACACAGGCACACGGGGAGATAAAGGCTTGGCAGAAGAAATTTAGGGCCGAAAGTGCTCCATGTGCTATGCAGAGTGCTTTCCCTGGACACTCCTTGCTTTCTGCTGCTTTCCCTTCCTGCTCTCTGCCCTCTTCCCCATTCCCTGCACAGCCGTGTAGAGCTGGCTTCTCCCTCTAGCACAGGCTTTCCAGCTTGTCAGTTCAGTTTCAATTATTTCAGGATATCCTAGGTTGGACATCAGGAGGAGTTTCTTCATAGAAAGGGTTGTTAAATCAACTGCCCAGGGAGACTGGGGAGTCAACATTCCTGGAAGCGTTAAAGGAAAGACTGCACAGTGGCACTTCGTGCCACGGTCCGGCTGACAGAGTGCTCAGAGGTTGGACTCGATGACCTCGGAGGTCTTTTCCAACCTAATTGATTCTGTAACTTCTATACACACGCAAACACACACAAAGAAGAAGAAAACCCAACCAAACAAAAAAGTTTTACACTTTCTAAACCTTTGAGCGCATGGCAAAAGGCGCGATAAAGATTAAACCTCCCTTACCCCTCAAACACACGCCAACTCCACCCCCCTACAGTTTCGCGGGCATTCCCCCGCGGCTCCTCTCCCCCCTCCGGCCCCGCCCCTCGCAGCGTCGTTGCCACGGGAGCCGCGCGAGGTCGGGCACGCGGCGCAGGCGAAGATGGCGGCGCCCGTGTCCGTCTGTCACGTCGCCTGCTGCGCCAACCGGGCGGGCGGCGGGGCCGTGTCCTGGGGCCGCGGCGGCCTCCTCGCCTTCGGCAGCTGCCACGACGTCGTCCTTTACGACCCGGCGGTGAGCTGATCCGCTGTGGGGCGGGATCGGTCCCTGTCCCTGTCCCTGTCGCGGCCCCTGTCCCCCTCCCTGTCCATGTCGCGGCCCCTGTCCCGGTGCCGGTCTCTCACGCTCGGTGCTCTCTGTGTCCCTCAGGCGAGGCGGGCGGCCGGCGCCCTCCGCGGGCACGGCGGCAGGGTGAACTGCGTGCGCTGGGTCCGGCGGCGGGACGGCGGTGAGTAATGCGGCGCTGCGGCCCCGCGGGCCCGTCGCCTCGGCGTGCGGGTCCGTGCGGGCCTGGTTCCCTTCGGGGCCGTGCGGGGCGGGAGGGGCGAGGGAGGTCCGGCGGCAGAGGAGCTGCGCTGTAGACTGAAGAAAACGGGGAGTTGCAGCGGGCTCTCTCGCCTTAAGCCTGGGTTTCCAGTAGGTGTTTTCACAGAATCACAAAATCACTTAGGTTGGAAGAGACCTCTCAGATCATCGAGTCCAACACTACAGTGTCAACTAGGCCACGGCACTGAGTGCCACGTCCAGTCTTTCTTTAAACGCTTCCAGGGATGGTGACTGCACCACCTTCCTGAGCTGCCTATTTCAATGTCTAATTGTCCTTTCTGTGAAGAAATTCTTCCTAATGTCCAACCTAAAAATCCCCTGACGGAGCTTGAGACTGTGTCCTGTCATTCTGTCGCTGGTTGCCTGGGGACAGAGACTGAACCCCACCCGGCTACAACCTCCTCTCAGGGAGTTGTAGAGAGCGATAATGTCTCCCCTGAGCCTCCTCTTCTCCAGGCTAAACAACCCCAGCTCCTTCAGCTGCTCTTCATAAGACTTGTGCTCCAGACCCTTCACCAGCTTTGTTGTCCTTTTCTGGACATGCCCCAAGTACCTCAGTGTCCTTCCTGAGTTGAGGGGCCCAGAACTGGACACAGTACTAGAGGTGTGGCCTCCTTTTGACATGGTTCCTCACAGGAATGTGACCCACCAAAGCCAGGTGAGTTTCCCAGGGAGTGAGAGCATCCAGTCGGGCTCTGCTCCCAGCCCCACAGCCAAGGGTGCCCTGGGAGGGTTTGCCTGGGGCTGCAGTTATCCTGACAGATGGGTGGCTGTGCTGCTTGTGGTGCCACCAGGCTCTTTACTGAGGGTTTAGAGTTCTGCGTGTTTTGACTTTGTAAATTGGTTCTCAATGCCCTTTAAACAATCTCTGACTATAAAGCTCTAAGTTCCATGGAGTTCATATACTTGAAGAAATGTAACCTTGAGGTAGATGGGAATGTTTGAGACACTTAAGAGGCTTTTGCTTGATAATAATTCCAGAGTTTAGCATTGTTTAGCACAGACTTTTCAAAGGTACATATTCTTGCCCTTAGATGTTTACAAAAACTCACAAAGGGAAATGGGACTGCTGGTTAGACTGTTAATGTAATGTGCAGGTTGCTTTTTTGGAGATGTACTGAGATGAAAACATTAGTTTTTAATAGTGATAAAAACTGCCTTCCTTTCAGCTGGTTGCACTAAAACACATTTTTCCTAAAACTGATTAAAAAATTATTTTCAGGGAACTTGGGAATTAAATTTTCGTGCAGACCTTTGAATTCCACTTGGTTAGATTTCTCTTACTATATTTTCCTATTCTCCAAAAAGACTAAGTAAAAAACTAAAAAATTAATTTACACTGTCCAATTTGAGTCTTTTGTAAAAATATTTTTTCACATTCATACAGAACTTTATATATTGTGACTTTTTGTGTTGTTCTAGGGAATGTATTTGCTCTTAAGCTGTTCCACACTGTGCAACTCCTATCAGCCATACTTTATTTTGGTGGAAACTTTGGTTACCAGTGATGTTTTGTCACTAGTAACCAATGTAATTGCTCATGTTATTTTCTGCTGTTACAAAGTTAAGCCTTTGCAAAACTTACCAGAACATATTTTTTAGCTTCTGAAACAGAGTTAATTTCTGGTGGATCTGATAAACAACTTATTCTGTGGGAGTGGAATGGTACAGGAACATGGTATAATCAGGTAAGCAGAAATAACCTCTTTTCAAAGCTCCATGTCTTTCTCACATATCACAGATTGTTTTGTTTGTATTTCTGGTTCATATCTCTCCATTTTACTTTGGCTGTTGAACCCCAGGTGTATATCCTTGTCATTGCTGGTATCGTTGTGCTGTGTTTTACTGTAAGTGTTATTTCCTCTTTTCTGTAGTTCGTTTTTTCAAATCAGCATTTGTGAAGAAATTAATTAACAAATCAGTCTCAAATAGATTTGTTTATCATGTCTGAAAGATCCTATTTGTCTGTTCTTGACTCTCCTGATCTCACATGGCACTTTTCTTTGAACTGCTTTAAAATCTTCAAACTATGAGGTCCATTCTGAGTTGACATTTTCTGCTCTCATCTTCCTCATTTCCTTATATCCATTTCTATTAATTTTTGGTCGATGTCTGCAACAATGTGGTGTTTGTATATGGGTGGCCTTACCAGGATGATAAGCAAGTTGAGGTAGGTGTTCAACAAAAGTAAAAAAAAAAAATCTGTGCAACAATTTAATTTTGTTACAGACTTTGAGAAAAGGAAGCATGCTGATTTATTATTCCTACTGTAAAATGTAAGGTAAAAGATGGAGTATTGTGTAAAAGAGCCTTGAATATGAACTGAAATTTAGGTGAAAATGCCCTGTAACTCATTATCTAACTTGGAAGATCTTGCTTGTTAGGCACTGTTCTGTGAATGGCTGTGTAGGTAACTCATGTCATTGTCTCAAACTAGATTAGACTTGGCATTTTAAAGTGCATGGGAATGCATAGTAGAGGGAAATGCACCTAGTTTGATGAGGAAATGTCCTCAGAAGTAAGTTATTTCTGATCCTGATCTATTGTGGCTATGTAATTATTTAAGATTACTAATGGACTTCTTTGAGGGGCCCAGAACTGGATGTGGTGCATTGTGGCTAAATGTGCACATTTTGATGGCAGTTCTAGACTATTGTAAATTCTTAAAAACAGACAAAGGTCTATATTGGATCAATCAAAAATTCTTGCTGGGACCTGCCGAGCTGTGTTTGGGAAAGAGATATCAGGTGTATTTATGATAAAATTTAGATAAATGGTGGATGATTCCTGGTCACAAAATTAAAAGGTTCTCATTTCAATCTTTGTGTTTATGAGGAACAGTTTGCAAATCTAATCATCTGTATTCATTCATAAAGAAAGTACGTTCTTAAGTTTGGATTTAGAGGTTTTGTTTTTCATGTTGGCATTTTGAAGGAGTAAGAAGTTGTTTTGATTTGTGAGGATGCCCTGAACATTGCTGCTAGAACTGCTGTAGTACTACTTATTCCATTATGTTCTCTATTCTGTCTCTTTCATTAAGGTACTCCAGTCTCTTGTGAGATGTTCCTTAGGGTGAGAGACAAGAGAAGGAGAAAAAGGAAGGAAAACTGCTTTTCCTAAGTTGTATACTGTTTCCAACTTTTCTCAAGGAATGGTGATGTTTGTGTAGTGTACAGAGGAACATTTAATTCTGTCCGTTTTTTTGGGGCAAAATTTTACCGAGTTAATATTCATTACTGCTGTGCTCCTTTTCTATAGTTTCAGCATAGTTTGTAGATATATTGTTTTATTTCCTAAAATGGCTTTAATAATTCTCTGAGATAAGTTATTGGAATTTCAAACTTTGACATTTTCTCACGTGCTCAGCCTGTGCAGAGCATTCCTCTCAGAGGCCACACAGAAGCTGTTTGTGCTGTGGATGCTGTTTACCAGTCAGATGAACCCGACTTAGACCTGCTAATTGCTTCTGCAGCTTCTGACTCTACTGTGAGAATCTGGTCTCGGCGTGGTTCAGAAGGTGACATGTTTTTAATGTTGGTTGATTTTTCTTTGCACTTTGGTACATCAAAACACAGCATTGCTCTTTGAAAGCCTTGGGCCAGACTTGTTCTGCAGAATGATGTATTTTATTTTTTCATCGGTGATGTGTTGGTTGGTTTTTTTAATACGTATTCAGAATCTGATAATATGAACCAACATTTTGCCTGTAATGTGGGGCAGACTAGCTTTATGTGTGTGTGAAGTAAAATTACACAGTAAAGTGGTGAATGCTGGCATTAGAAAGGTGAGGTTGAACTAGGAGTTTGTTATTATTGACTTGAATCCAATGAAGTTTGGGATAACAGGATCTTGACCCTCTGGTGAACTAGACCCTTGCATGGACACATGGGGAAAGAACTTTTCAAAATACTTAAGAAATAATTAGGGTAGATAATCCAGATTTGAAGTGCTATTTGCTAGTTGAGGTGTAGTGGCTACATCTCTTTAGCTACTTCCTTCCTTCTCTGGTGTATTTGAAGATTTCACATTGCCTTGCCTACATGAGGGAGATAGGTGGAAGGTGACAGTCTTCAGTCTCATATGCTGGAAGACAATTTCTTATGTTCCCAAAGAACACTGAAGTCCCATCCTTTCCGATTTGTCTCGCTGTTTTGCATTCCAGTGATGGAGGGACCAATTCTTCGGCTGTAGAAAGGTTTTTCTGCTGTCCTGTTTTTTGTTTTCATCTGGATGACTTACCAGTTTAACCATTTCTAGAATCTCAGAGGTGTTTGCAGTTCTTTGTTCATCTCTGTAGCTGCTCTTCTAGCAAAATGATTCATTTGTAGCTTCTGTGTAGTGGATGCCGTTGCCACAGGATATATTTTGCAAAATCTATTGCTTCTGATGTGTTACCACAGTGAAGCTGTATAGATTTAATACTCAGTGGAGAATAGTGACTTACCTTCTGACTCGACTAACTCTATGTATTTCTATGGCCCCAGAAGATAATATTATTTAGACTTCTGAAAAAATGTAGAAGACTTTTAGCTCCTTAAAAAACAAAAGTGGATGGGAAATTTTAACTGTATAATGTGGTGGGAAATGACAGTGAATTACAGTGAAACTGTAATACTTATAGTGAATGAGATCAGCACTGGCTGTTCCTGTTTTCCAGCTAAATGCATTGAAATTCTGCAGTTTGGAAATGGATTTGTTATGGATGTCTGCTTATCCTTCTTGCCTGGCAGCAATGGTAAGTACAGCTGCACATCTTGAGTATCAATGCAGAAAACATAAAATCTAAGAAATCCCCCAGGCAGATTTTCTTTTGACTGACACTAGACTCTTATGCCACAGTTTTTGTTTTCTATGGAATATCCTAAGCTGATGTTTATATTTAAAGATTGTCAATAGCAAAACGCTGACTACCGTGTCTTCCAAATTATGTTCAAACGGAGTTTTTAGTTGAACTCTTGAGATGGAGAGCTTTAAAAGGGAGTAACAATGCTGTGTGTGAACAGGATGGGATGATCATAGAATATGCTGAGTTGGAAGGGGCCCATCAAGATCATTGAGTCCAACTCCTGCCCCTGCGCAGGACACTCCAAGAATCACACCATGTGGCTGAGAGCATTGTCCAAACTCTTCTTGAGCTCTGTCAGGCTTGGTACTGAACACCCTCCTGATTTCTAGCCTAAACCATCCCTGACTCAGCTTAATGCTGTTTCTTTGAATCCTGTCACTGGTCACAAGGGTGAAGAGATCAGTGCCTGCTCCTCCACTTCACCTCATGAGAATGCTGAAGACTGTGATGAGGTCTCCTCCAGGCTGAGTAGACCAAGTGACTCAGCTTCTTCCCCTCCAGACCCTTAACCGTTCTCATGGTGCTCCTTTGCACACTCCAATAGCTTAATTTTTTTTTATATTGTGGTGCCTGAAACTGCACACAGTACTCAAGATGAGGCCACATCAGTGGTTTCACCCGCTCCTTGTGGTGCTGCTGTGTATATTAGTTCTTGTTTGAATTGAAGGGCAAGAAGCAGAAAAAGGATTTGCAGGCCTGCATCAAAAATTCTAGGTTAACAAGCAGCGTTTGTCACCTGTTCAGTCTTAAAAAACCTGAAATGCTGAACTAGTTTAACCTGACTGTTCACTATGGTTTATATAGTTTTCTGTGTACATAAATGCTCAAGTTTTATAGCCTGCCACAGACACGTGCTTTTGTTAAAAATATGTAGAAGCTTTTTTATTTTTTTTTAAGCTAAGTGTATCCTCAAGCCAGATACATGTTTAAGTATCATTATAGTCCTTCACCTGGATAGAGGCTTGCAGGGCTCCCAAGAGAAAAAGTACTAAATTTTCTTACTGTATCAAGAGTTTTCAAGTCTTTGCTGAATGTATTCCATGCTGATGTGTTGTTTTGATTATATGCCTCCAGAGTAGTTACTCACAAGCTTATTTTATTCTTTGGCTTGTGATAATTCTGGGAGATATGAAAGATCTATCAAGACGTGTTGGCCCATTTGAAAATGCCAGTATCTGTTTTTAGAGTGTGTCTGATACCAAAAGCATTGTCTACACTGGGAAAGAACTTTTAAGCCTCTCTCTCTTTTTCCCGTCAATACACAAATGTGTTTTTTGAGATGAAGTTAAAAAGCTTGAGGGTAAATTGAAATCATTACCTGCAATATGAATTTTTGTTACAAGTGAAGTGTCTGTGGTGCCAGCTTAATAAGTATATCATTCATACTGCAAAGCAATAGATTGCTTCTTCATTTACAATACTCACTGTAACACTGTAGAGTAGTGCATCTGTTTAGTGTTGAAAATGTGTTGTATATGAGAGAAGTGACCATTCATTTTAGAAACACCTTAAAATTTATCGTATTAGTTCTTAAAACCAAGTGCTTTTGAAACCAAAATTGCATGGAGTACTTGGAGCTTCTTTAAATGGTAGAATTGCTGTGAAAAGCTGTGAGTCCCCAAAACCCAGTTTTGCTGAAAGTTTTGTTGAGAGCTTGACAGTCCTTTGCTATGGACTCTTCCCATCCCCATTCGAATTAGTTATTCTAAGCAGCACAGTGCTCATAAACTCAAAAAGAGTACCTTACTTTTCTGAAGAACTGAAATAATTTTCAAATGAGAAGTTATTTGCATAGGTTTTGTATGGAATTAAAAAAAATCCTATGCATTTGTGGGTTTTGTACCAGTGAATGATCTGTGCTTCTAAAATTGTCACAAAAATAGTTTAGATTTGGAACCATAAAGGTGTAATTAGAAATATTTCTTTTAGCTGTCTCTAAAGGGGCTTTTAATATAGCATAGCCATGTTCACCGTTATCTCTCTACATCTGAAATAGTAATCCTATAACAGAACTCTTTTTATTCATGTTAATTCTATGTTAATTCTAAAATCTAAATAAAGTAGCATAAATATTAAATATTAAAATATATCTGCTGATAATTTTGTCGGAAACATTAATCTGTAATGGCAATTTGGAATTTTAATGAGCTTCAGGGAAAAATTATCTATGAAAACTTCTGGAGTTGCTCTGAAATCTTTTTGGAGGCTATTTTGTCAGCTGTATTAGGATTTTAAAGAAGTCTTTTCCTTGAGGACAAGCTGCATTTGTTAAGTCAGGAATTAAATGCAGAATTCCGTGAAAATTCTGAACTACTCTCCTGAACTAAACATTTACAGTAACCTCTAATTTCACCAAGCAAAAAAATTTAAAGCTTGCAGTGAAATTTGATTCATACACAAGGGATGCTTTAACTTTCAGAAGACACTGATAGGCATGGTGCCTAGTATTTTAACTGATTGTCCTTGAAAATAAATTAATAAAAGAAACATTGAGCCATTTTTGTGAAGAAGTCAAATGGGGAAAGTTGATAGACTTATCATAAAAATCTCACCGGTCATGTGCAGCTTGAATAAGGCTTAAGCATTTTACTGGCAGCCTCTTCGTTAAAGAGTTTCTGTACATTTGTTTCTCAGTTTTGAAGAAGTGCTTTGTGCTGTTTTGGTTGTTTGTCTGCAGAAATGCCACTTCTAAAATTCTGGGAAGAGAATTTACTGTTTTANAATTGCAGTAATGACTCATAAAATGTGTTTCTGTGGAAATGGTGATACTATCTCCAAGAACATCCACTGTATTGTATTTTGTGGAAGAAAACCTCACTCTTGCCCAATTTCTATGGACCTAATGACCAGGTCTTCTTTCAAAACAGCTCATTGCCTCCAGTCTAAAAGGGGTTTTTCTAGCCTTATGTAAAGTGAGGAGGAGATGGAGGTGAAATGTGACGTAGAGGTTGGAGAGAAGAAGCAAGTGATGGAGGTATAAAAACGTGGAATGAGACTTAGAATTGCAAGAGGAACAGCAGATAACTAGGCACAGATTTTGTTATAAGCAGAAAGAGGAAATTAGCGTAGACTATAAATGTATTGTGAGTACTCAATTAGATTTTCAGTCTATCCATAGCAGAGGTAAAATTATCTGTACAAAGGGATGGCATTTAGCGTTGTGGGTATCTCTTTGTAAAGGAAGTAGTTGTGTCTTGTTAGTGTCTTGTTTTCTACCCAGACTTGAGAAATGCGAATGTCTCGCCCTGATAACTGATTTCCTCATAATTATATAATGAATTCATTTTCTTTTACTGTTTCAGTCCCTAGCAGTACTACTTCATCCTTATGACCTAAGAAGAGAGGAGTAAGGATTAACTATTTTCCCCCATCACCTTCTGTGGGAGAGAGGAAATAATATACTGCTTAACTTCTCTCCAACCT
>VYZS01014368.1:7117-25610 GCA_013400695.1 Neodrepanis coruscans | reverse complement strand
AGCAGCAGCAGCAGCAGCCGGGCGGCCCTGGGGCTCCACGGGGGGGGCCCGCAGAGCCTCCCCCACGGCCCCGGAGCCGGCGGCATGGCCGTGAGGAGCGCGGCCGTCAGGAGCGCAGCGCTGCCCCTCGGCGCGGGGCCAGGAGCGGCAGGGATTCCCCGCCGGACACAAGGGCTGGCTCTGTCCGAGCTGCCGCTCCGGCCTCTGCGAGGGAAAAAGTGCAGCCCCGTCCCAGGCGGAGCGGGAGGGCGAGAGCTCAGCTGTGCTCGGCAGCCCCAGGTACAGCCAGCTCAGAGTTTTAGTTTAGAAAACGACGTGCTGCGCTCGCACCGCCGGGCCCCAGGGAAACCCAGATCAAAGCGCCTTTACCCTGACAGGAACCAGGCATGTCACACTAACACTTTCTGCAAAATTAGTTTGGTTACTGCAGAAACACAGCTTCTAAACCAGACACTGGCAGAGCCAGTCAAAGGAGCAGCGCTCACTCTCCTGCTGTAAGAACCAGCTTTTTACTGTCGAACCAAAGTTATGAGACCCAAATACAACCTCCCGCTTTGAAATTCACACCCATCCGATCTCTAAGAACTACCACTGGAGTTGGAGAGCAATACAGACTCAGCAGGTGGTTCCTGTGCCTGACCTCATTCTCAACAGCAGAGTGCCACCATCAAAGAGCCACCCAACCCTTACCCAGTGCTGGAGTATGAACGACTGCATTTCCAACACAGGACATTTCAGAGCTAAAATGTCTGAATAGCTGGAGAACTCCACAAAAAAAGGATATCGAGAAATAAGTTAAATTGGCTTAAACCAGATCACCAGTTTGCATTCACGAGAACAGACCTGGGAGAGAAAACATTTTCCAAATGAGAACTAATAAGGTTTATGGCTGAGCAAATAACCAGAGGAAGCAAGTACATTGGGACTCTATTTCTATGTTTAGCACCATTTAGAAAAAGCAAATACAATACATAGTTTATAGATGTGTACAATGCCAAGCATAAATACAGATTTGGGTATTTAGAGCTGAAGGGTCAGAGCCCCGAGCAGAGCTGGCACAAGTTACAGGAATGATATGGAAGAACAAGGAACAAAAATGCAGCAGAGGCAACACAGGTAACAGGCCTCCATGTGAATACAAGTTAAATTTATAACAGTTACATAAATTTTAAAAGGATACACATCAGACTCCTTGGAAAATGCCACCTTTGAAGTCGTAACAAATATGCTTCTCTGGCTTTTTCAAAGCTAGACAACTACTGATGGTAAAGAGATTTACCACATCTTACCTTCCTGCAAACAAGTCATACATCTGTGGCTGTACCACATGAACAAAGATGGACAGCCACACAGGAAAAACAGAGCACCCCCATCAACAACAAAATG
This sequence comes from Neodrepanis coruscans, assembly GCA_013400695.1. Taxonomy (NCBI): domain Eukaryota; kingdom Metazoa; phylum Chordata; class Aves; order Passeriformes; family Philepittidae; genus Neodrepanis; species Neodrepanis coruscans. Next base: position 24,224 of record VYZS01014368.1, on the reverse strand, counting down.
TCGTGATTGCTCACACCCTTGGAAGACCCGTTGCATAATTTATCCAGTCACACAGAGCCATTTTTACAGTGACACCTTGGTAACACTAAAATATGCATAACAAGTTCTTGTAAATGCCCACAATATACATTTAAACGAAGGAGTGTTAGCAGTTTCCTGGAACAGACTATTTTTTTTAGCCCCAAGTTTGTTTTTCATAACCTTACATCATCCCCTTTGCAGTCATTAAAAAAAAAATGTTCTAACCTTTTTTTTTGTGATTGTTTTTGTTTGTTTGGGTTTTTTTGTTGTTGTGGGGTTTTTTTTTGTTTTGTTTTATGCAGCTTTATGATTTGGCTACATTCTTACCAACTAATAGTTCTAAGGTTGACCAGCAGTGTTTCGAAATGCCTGAAAGGGATGGCTTGATACAAGTTTACAGTATAAAGCAGTTCTCTCTCAGCATTTATTTTGTGTAGAGCATATGTCAGAAAATTAAAACAATTTCAGAATGCATTTAAGAACTATTGGATGAGAACAGAAAATTATTTAAAGGACCAAACAGGTAAACGAATTACAGAATTAAAAGACTGGTAAGAAGATCCACACCAGTGGATCAATGATGGGTCATTAATACATTAATTCAACACAAAACATCTTAGTTAGTTAAATGTAGATGAACTTCACAATGCAAAAAAACCAATGCAGAAGCCAGAAGAGAGAGGCACCTCTGAGTATTAGTTAAGCAGGAATTCAGGCAAATAAAAGAGAGTCCAAGTGGAAATCCACGTTCAGGCAGAACACTGTGAACTTGGGCTGCATGTGCAGAAACCAGGGGATATATACAACATTGAATTCATATTCCAGGTTCTCATTAGCAGAGGAATGCAGACAGAAAGCAATGCAAATGCAGAGATAAGCCACAAAATGGCTACAGGAGTTGGAAAAGTAGTAATTAAAACGAAAAACATAGGGAAAAGGCTAGAAGTACTTTTACTTCGTACAAGGGGTCATGAGGAGAAGAAACACTGCAGGCTGAAGTTTCAGAGCAACACAAAGCTCAAAGTGAGTAACAAAAACCCAGTGCCCAGTTAGGTGAAAATATCCCAAGTCACTACATGGACAGGCTGACTCAATGTTACCTTGAATACCTGTACCACAGACAGCAGCTTTGTTTCTATAGGGCTACAGTCTCAGGAAGAACACACGTAGAAATAGAAAAAAAACCCACTCTGAATTTAAGAAGGTACAATAAATACATATAAAATCAGACATGTATCTGAACATTTATTTAAAATACAGGAGGGAAGTGGTGAGCTTGAGGTGATGATTAGGCAAAACCTGCCAATTCTGGCTGGAAGAGTCACCAAGAGAACAGCTGGGGGCCCTGCTGCTTGGGCCACTTCAAACTCCCAACTAGACAACACAGATGCACAGATCCAGAGCCCAAGGACCCAGATGAAATGGAGATGGATGCGAGTCCTCATTTCCCCCCGGTGTAAGTGAAAATACCATTTTCTCCTTTTGCAGTAATAGGGCCAAGGCAATAATTAAAGACAAAACACACTTGCTGTGCTGAAAATTAACTGCAGGCCTGGCATAAGGACTTGTAACAACTATGTTCAAACATTTCTTCCAGGCAATGAATCATTTTTCGTTACTTAAAACCAGCTGAACACCATTTAAACATAATCCCTTTTACATACCTAGGTTACTCTATCAAGTAATTTGTACATACACATCCTTGTGTATGGAAATTATGCACCAAATAAGATTCAAAACTTGAGCAAGCTCTAATCCATGCATCCTTTATTCCATTACAATCACTGTGTTGCACTGAGCAACAGGACACAAACTGCAATCAATCGCAATCAATTTATACAACAATCTGAGGCTTACAGTACATTTAAGGCCTTGAAATTTGGAAAAATTAGACCTATGCTAGTAGTGTAACAATTTTTAAGTGTTTTGCATTTCTGATGCATAATCTGTGCGATTCCAGTGTCAAAGAATCAAATTACTCTTAAACTAAAAAGATCAGCTCGATGAAAATTTAGTTACATAATTCATCAAAACATAAATGTGTAAATTTTTTTTTTGTCCTGGAAACTTTATAAAACTTTAATAGCAAAATAATATAGGGATAAAAACATATTTTAACAAAATGTATTCAATCATATACAAACCAGAATTTTGCAGTTTATTGTAACTAGACTTAAATTAAAACTACCAATTAAGAATCTATGCACAATGTAAATTCAAATATGTACAGTACTTTTAAAAAGTCTACAGGAATGCTTTACAGAAGGAAATGTCTGTTATGGCTATTATTCAGACAATCTGAATATTAAAATGAGTTTTCTAGTAGTAAATTTACACATTTATTTTTAAACAAAAGCAATTTTGTCCCTAGATCCTTTAAGAATATTCCAGTTATGTTTATACAAGTAATGGAGAGGTCGTTACAGAGTTTAGCCCCATATAGTAGTAGTTTGTTTATTTTCAGGTAAAAGTATATTTAAATAATTTACTTGGGAAGATCAGTAAGTTAACAAAAGAACACTAGAAAGGAGGAGGGGGAACTTCATCACAATAACTTTCCAGTTACAATACCACAGCTAGAAACTTCACAGAGAAAGTACTCCCTTAGATTGAACCCATGATTGTTCAGAACAAGCTGTAGCTCATAACAGTTGTGTTCTCCACACTGAGAACACTGGGGGGAAAAGTCTTTGTAGGACAGAATTACAAATGATCTGAAGTGAGACAGAGAAAACTGATCTTTGATTAATACAGCACTAGGTAAAAACTGTCCCCATAAGCAGCTAGGATTCCCACTTCCTTCAGGGCAACGAAGCTAAAAATTGTTGGAATTACAGTAGTTGACCATATCTGTGTGCATTAGTAGAATCATTTCCAGATATAAAAGACAAATTTCATCAGATGTTTGATTAGAACACCCTCAAGACAGGGTATTTCTTCATAGTATAAAGCTATTACAGCTATCCAGTTAAAGCATGTGCAAAAACAGGTAATTTCTTCCGTTCACAGTAACTGAGGTAAAATCAGGTAGGCTTCTTCAGGAGTTGGGGAGTTCATGAGATATGAACTGTTTTAGTCTCTCTAAGTACTGTGCATAAAGCTCTATGTCATTATGCCCAGCCCCTTCCACCCAGAGGGGCTCCACTGCTCGTGGGCATCGCTCGTACATGGCCAGGCCGTGGGAGAAATCGATCACCTCGTCTTCGGTACCGTGGATGACCAGCACAGGAGAGGTCACTTTAGAGATCTTGTCAATGCTGAGGGGGAGGAAAAGAAAAACACAGCTCAGCTCAGAACCTTAACTTTCATATCATTAGAGAAAAGAAGCTTAACTATGAACACACCATCCAGTTACCACTGCGTGTTTTTAAATGGCTGCAAATCATTGGAATTGTGCACAAGTGATATGGGACAAGGCTCATTCCCAAAATACATGTGTAAACAGGAGCCTGCACTCCCATCACCACCATCCCACCAGTGCTAACAACAAGAAGTCTGAATGGGCAGCAAGCAAATAAAGTTTGGCACAAAACCCACTCCCCCACACCCAAACACCATCATAAAAACACTGCAAGGCAACTAAGAGTCCATGGGACATGCTGCCAGCATGTATTTTTCACATTACACATTATCACCTTCCAATTTAACAGCTCAGAAACTAATTAACAACATTCCAATAAGATTTCATATAAAAAAAGAAAAAAGCCTTGGCTCATGAGGTTTGAACTGGTCTTTGAACCCCCCAGTCAGGCAGATTCAGCTAAAGAAAAACAATCTGTTCTATGTACTGATTGTTTAAGTTCAAACAACTAAATAGAAAACTGGAAGAAGAACATTACAAAAGGATATTTAACTGCAAACCACAGAAATCACACAAGATTTTAGTCCAGATTTTACTCTGCCAGTTCTGATTGCAAAGTGGCTCTAGAGTAGTTTTTTCCCTGTTTTAAAAACAGGTTCAGAGAAGCTTTATGAAAATATAAAGTTAACTAAAAACTAAGATGTAAACTGAAGCACTAAATCTCACACATACAAACCTCAGCATTTAGTATTCTAGAGAACTGCTATTGCTATTCCTGTAAACAGCTGAGTGCAAACACATTTCTGTCTCAATACTTTTCAAAAAAAAAAATAAAAGCAAGTCATTTAAGGTGCTGTTTAAAATTAAAATGCAGCCTACTTCACTTTTCCTGTCTGGAACTTGAGTTGTCTGCAACTATGCTGAATACAGAAAAATTTCCAACATAAGACTAGCATCAGAAAAATGCAGATTTGGGTTTTCCTCATTGTTTTCATCCCCAAGTTAATATAATAGAGAAATGTAAATACTTTATATTCAACATGCTATATAAACTGCAGTTTTGAAGCCCATGAAAGGTCTGTCCCAAAGTTCCTCGATGTGATAGACATACCAGCAACATACAGCTACAGAGATGTTTATGCATAATATTAATGGCCAGATTCTAAGTTCTCACTTATTAGAGGAAACCCCTTTCACTTCAGTATTCAGATAATGAAACTATTTTTTCCTATATATTCACAGACCATTAAGCCAGATAATATTTGTATTTTGCACGAAATTGGAAGGTGTCCCATTGCCAACTCAGCAACTCATAAGGCAGTATTTAAACTGCACATTAGCCTTACTTAGTATTCCCAGCCACACAGCTCTGCAGCTAGAAAAATCTACAGAGAGCAAGCTCTCATGGAGTCCCAACATAAAATGCACATAATAGCAATTCACTGTAGGTGCACACAGAACTATTTTGCTTCCCACCGTGAAGACAGACAGTGGAGCTGCACACATTCATAAAGTGCACTGCTGTTTATTTTCACTGCTCCCAGTACCAGGGAACTCAGACTGACAGCAATGAACAGCTCAGTAGGGCAAGAGCAAAATACTCAAGTGCTACAGTACATCTGTTGTCACTGCTCCCCCTCTCACTTTTTCTTTTTAAAACTGTTATTTGGTTTGGCTGGTAACAGCTAATCACTGTTACTTCTGTAATCAGAGCTACTTTTTAAGGCTTTGTTTTTTCCCCTCATGCAGAAACATTTGTAAATATTGAATTTCAGGTTTGAGGATGATGAATGAGTTGGAGTAAAAGTGCTTCAAATTCTGTCTGCACCTCCAACAATTTAATTACTTAATTAATAACCTGTTTGGAAGAATTATAAACATGGGGCTAGACATGGATACCGTGAGAGACACTATTACTTGAGTAATGGCCACCATTCCCTCTGGCTGTTCTGGCACACAAATTTAAACCTACAGCCTCCCCAACCTTCTAATTTTAATCTGTTATAACCAAAATAAAACAAACATAAGAAATGCCATGAATATCCCTTACTACATTTATCACAAGCATGACCTACCAAAGCAAAGCCAAGTTCTGCACAAGACTTCAGTCAGTGTCTGTTTTGTCTTCTCCCTTCCATGGACCACCAAGCTTTTTATCTGTGCCTCTCCCTCCCAGGTCTGTAAGCCCTGATATATAGAGACTGGCTGCTCCTCTCACATTCTCCCATAGCTTTAACTGGGTCAAATGAGAAGTTCTAAAAGATTCCTAGAATATCTGCTGTTCCCAGGACCAATACTATTTCCAAATATTTGGATACCCTAATTCAGGTCTGTTGCAAATGCTTTTCCAATGAAACACCAGGTTATAAAAGCAACTGTTTTATCTTAAAAACAGCTGCATATAGTTTTCTGTATGCAAAATATTCCAGAGCTTTTTAAAGCAAACTCAAAATCTTCCAAAAGAGGGACAGCAACTTACTTTGCTTTGGTCACAAACATCAGGACCTTACATGATCCCCGCCAGGGAGGAACAAATACAAGTCTTGGTACCAACTTACACAACTGGTCCCTTTTAAACACCCAAAGAACATGCTGAGCACAGAACAACCCTCTTTGCAGCATTTGTACATACCTTGGGAAAGCATCAAAGCAATAGGTTTTCCTGGTGTCAGGAAAAGCCACCCGTAATCCAGACATGAGGGGGGAGTGGAGGATCACTGCTGCACACTCGTACCGAGATGCCAGGTCTACTGTAGGGACAGTACCAATGCTCTGACCATACAGGATGATGTTCTCAGGACTGACACCGTATCTGTAGAGAAAAGAAAGATCCATTTAAAAAGAAAAAAGCCAAAAGACAACACATTTCAGGTCACAGAAGCAAAAATCAAACCAACCAAACAAAAGGAGTATCCCTCCTTTGCTTTTGTAGCTCTTTAAAATCTAATCATAGAAGACATGAACTTGTAAGTCTAAATTATAAAATAGTCCATTAAAGTAAATAATGAAAATAATACACAGGTTGAAGAGAGCTGTCCTCAAAGAAGGAATGTCAGTTTGTTCCTTAATCTTCACCTTCTTTAACAACAGCTCATCTTTTACTCCACAGAACAGCAAACTACAAATTAGACTTTCCCCTATACAGAGTTACTACCAGGAATTTCAATTTCATGTTCTAGATGCTAAAAATCTTTTCCACCATTAAACAAGTTGTTTACTCCTCTGCCCGCCTTTCATTCCATGCAGTTGGAACAAAAAGTCAAAACTGCCTTGTTGGTGTAGCTAAAAACAGAAAAGATGACAGGTCTGCTCATTTTTCCAATTTTTGATTGAACAAATTATTCTTCATTTTTCTTTTCCAGTTTAAAATGTGCCAGGTTTATTTGGTAGCTATACAGATACATCATTCCAAAAAATTCAAGGTTCACAGGGATTCCTGGATGGCTTCCTGATATTCCTGTCTAGTCTGTAAAACCCTCCTAGCTTGTGTGCTGTTTCACACACACTGAGGATGAGACTGATTCAGTTTTCACTTGAAGTGTGCAAAATACAAAGGAATTTGGAAGGGGCACAGAAGACGGTGACAGTGGATTGGAAGAAGTGAGGAGTATTTGGCCACTACAACTCATTAGGAAAGCTGCAAATCAAAGCTGTTACTAAGTTAATTATAAAAAAAATTACCTGGAAGCTTTTTATCCCTAACCTCACCTCCTTTTGCAAGCTGTATAAAGAATAATCAGGTGCAGAAGAGAACACATTTTTAGTAGAAAATAATTTGTGCAGAACAGGTCTTTTTGCTGTCTCCAGTCCTGCTGCCACTGCTATGACAAAAAAAGTCAAACCCTCCAGTTCAGGCTACATCCCATGTCTACCTGGAAGGTTTCAATTTCCTTGCAAAGCTATTTCTGAGGTGTATGGTTAGGCCTGGAGAGTACTTGACTTCCAAGCAGCTAAATGATTTGGTATGTGCAAAAGAGAGAATTACAATGGAAGAATAATCGATTAATAATTAAAATTGCAATTACAACAGAAGAATAATCCAATACTAATCGTCCAATTACAGGCTGTCAAGATTGCCTGGTTTTATGATCAAGTATAACTAGACTGAATTGCTGCCTCTGTGAAACTGAAATTTTCTCAGTGTTTTTATACTGCTGAGCATAAGGGTGCTTTTGGTATCTACTGTAATATGAATAAGCAACTGTATAAAAATATCTCCCTGGAGTAAAATTTTATCCTCTTGGTAACCAAGCAGCAGCTCACACTGGTGGGTCTATCACCACAGCCATGGCCTGATGTTCTTAAAGGGATGTTGTGAAGCTCTTTTAGCAGACTTTTTTTCCACTCCCTTAGTGTCAGATATATAGTCCAGCACACAGCAGAAACAGCCGCCTCTTAACAGGATCTTAGAGCAAAGTCTTGCTCCCAGAGACTTCATTTCAGCTGCTGGGTGGGGAGGACTGGAGCCATTCACCTCCAAAGGCAGCACAGGCACCCAATCTGCTGATGTACCAGCTGCTGCATCGTATTAAAGACAAGCAGAAATGCATCAACATCAAGGAATACAAGAAAACAGGACCAGAACAAGATCATGTACATGGGATTTCAGTGGAGATGGAATGGTATGAATGCCAGTAGGCTTTGCAATACCATCCTGAACTCCAGTATAATGGTAAATATGAAGTTTCCTTTCTAAAAGGTTTACAACAAAAGCAGAACATGGAAACAGATGTTTGAATGAGAATTGTAGGATAACAGGACAGCACAGGGTGTCAAGAGAATTCAACACATACAACTGCCTTAGTATGGCAATTTTCTTCAACATTGATCTGCTTTGGATTCACTCCTTTTGATGTTATTTTGTTTCTGAAAACAGCTCATATTGTAAGTGGAGTATCTCGCTGTTGTGGCAACAGACATTGTAAAGAAAAACCTCAATCTCTTAGTATGCCAGTCAAAGCCAGATACAGTCTACAGAATCATTAAAAAACCCAGGGATCGCTAAACAGCGCTTAAGGCAAGTGCTGGGACTATTCAGTATCCATCTCCACAGAAAGGCAGCGTGACAACTTTGACAAATAAATAATCATAAAATGTACTAGGACACTGAGTTAGTGCACTCTTAGCCTACCATTAGATCAAACGTCTTTTCTACTTTGTATTCCTACTGACTGACAACTCAAAGAATCTCTGGGACTTTTTTATTTAAGGACAGCCCAACTTTCCAAGACATGAGAGTTACTGTAACAGATTATCTTTTCAAGCCTTTTACCATTAGCCCATCAATCAGCAAAGCCAGACATTGAGCCTACTGCAAACATCAGCAGAAACAGCACCATGTAAAATTTATTTATTGCAAGGCCAAAGGACACAGGACAACTCATAAGTGAGGGTCATGAATAATTGACCTGTGCAAGGTCCTCAGAGCTGAGGGCCAGGGCCTGGCTCCAGGATCCTCTGCATCCCCTCAAACACTGCCCAGCTGTGACTCAGCAAGCTCTGCTCAGCTGAGGGACAAACAACATGGGCATTTTACCTTTAAAACACCATATCCTTAAAGCAAACACTGGGTCCCTCCCTCACTCTCTGCAAACTTCCTTGTGGTGTCAGATCCTCACAAACAGGAACAGTGATACAGAAAGAGAAAGAGAAGGGAGGAAGAGCAGACATGGGTAAGGCAGCAGCAATGGAAGGGAAACCAAGCAGCTGGAAAAGGGAGAGGAATACAATAGAAAAAGGCAAAAGACACTCTGGAAAAAGAGAAATCCTATTACAATCTGCTCTCCTATTGAGGAAGACAGTCTTTCCACCAGCTAAACAGCAGCTCCTAAAAATAAATTCCTTAAAACGCAAACTTTGGTCTCTGTGGAAACAAAGCTCCATCCAAAAGAGAAGGAGAGCCAAGTTAAATTTCTGGATATGCTCGGGCACTTCTGTGGAGCCCATCAGAGTTCCAAACAAGCAGGGCAACACTGCAACATGGAAACCAAACTTCAGCAAAGCCAAAGCAGGAAACAGCTCAAACAATTACTCTGGGCAAATGCAAAACACTGATTCGACAAAGTCGGGAGAAAAAAGAGAAAAAAGGCAGGCGAGCCTTTGATCCCGAGAGAACTCCATTACTGGGAACTGCAGCTACTGCTGTACAGATGATGCAAGCACTGTGCTCCCCCTCACCTTCAAACACTTATCAGGTGGAAAAGCTCAAAGCTCTCCAGCCTATTCCACTCCCAATAACCTGTGAGTACACTGTGTGATTTACAGATTATATTTATGGGTGCAGAAAAAAAAAATAAACCCGGCAGTCCACAAGCAGTACAGCTGCTGTACCTACAGCTTCAGGCCAGGTCCAGCTAAGGCCCCAACACGCTCCACAGTTCATAGTAACAGAGTAGTTATTCCTCCCCCACCCCCGTCTTACTGCCTCAATTTATACAAATTAGGTTTACCAGCAGTTCTGGTCTCCCCAGGCCAGCATGAGCTACGTGCACAGAAACAGGTTATTAAGAATCCACATCCCAGACTCTTCTACTTACTCCTGCACGGAGTAATAAGAGACCTCAGTCACAGCAGCAGGTCAGTGGGACAGAGGAGACTGGGAATATTGTTGACAGCAAGCAAAGCAAAGGAGGATGGGACATAATTACTTCTACTTCATCTGCTCAGCCATATGGTTGTGGTTTGGCCATGTCCCTCCTCAGCCTCCTCATACAACATGACGATGGCATCACCTGCCACTGCAAAGCACTTACTGCTGTCTGGCTGACAGCACTATGTACAAACCATGCATTATCATAAAGAACCTTTAATTATGAGCATAAGACACTGCATCCCTTCCCCCACACAGGGCTTCAGCTTTGAGCAATACAGATGGAAAGTTTAGGGCGGCTATTTTTGCTCCCTCCTTACTCAGCCGAGGCTGGAATGCTGCTGGGGGATACAACGTGTCACGCAGCTGAAACCCTGCAACGCTCACGGCCAAAGCTGCAGCATCTGTGCCAACCCTCAGAGGTGCCAAACGCATCTTCAGCAATGAGGCCACTTCTTTTTTCAGCCCGGCTGACTCTGGGAAGTTAACACCCTGTCTTTTCAGTTTGAACTCCTGTGGTACTTGCTGTCCCATTATCCCTCACCTGAGCTGGAAAGCACAGGGCAGAATGGAAAATAACAAAGCAGTTTTCAAGAACAGCCACAGGAACTGTCTGGGCAGAGCATTGTGATGGCACAAAACTCATTCCATAACGCTGTTGAGACCTATTGTCTGACTGCTACTAGACTAAGGTAGCAACTGATGGTCAGGTTCTTTCTTCCAACAGAATACAAATATACAAGGCCAGGGAAATGAGGCAACCAGCTCCTGCATTCCTGCAAGGGGCCTAAGCTTGAAATTGGGCATTCCCCTCTCCACCAGAACACCAATGAAATAATTTATTTCCAAGACACAGAGAAAATCCATCACACATCAGGAACGACACACATCACACAGTGACTTCTGGAGTGCCTTCACTAGAACATACATGTGCTCAGTTCTTCATAACATGTTCAAGCCCATTTCTGTCTGTTTATATGAACCCATTTGTTACAACATACTATTTATCTCCTCTTCAAAATGCATTATCTCCAAATTTAATAATCAAGGGAAATTTAGATCACATTTTAAGTAACACAGGTAGGTTCTTTTCCAGCATCATTATACACTTCTGAAAATGTACGTAGGTGTCTTATTGAAGTAAGTGGCTACTTAATCTGCTACAAATCTAAAAATCTAATTTTAGGGGTAGAAAATAAAACAAAAATCCTCAATTAAGTGGGGCATGCAATTGCATACCTGTAGCATGACTTTTATGTTCAAATAAATCAACCCCAGCAGCTCAGTCAATAAAGGTTCTTGCAAAAAAATTACAACATAGGAACAAAACACTGAATTTTGCATTGTGCTTCAGCAAGTACCACTGCAGCACGTCAGCCAAAATGCCTCAGACATTACAGCAGATTTTCAGCCTAAATGCCAACGTCAAATTGAGAGGAAGGCATTAGATTAAGGATTTGGGGAGTTAACCATAACAACAACTGTCAAATGAGAAAAATCAGATTTCAAGATTCACAGGAGACTCTGGCACAGATCAAGAGTCCCTGTGCCAGTTTCCCCAGTTTCCTTGAATTCACACAAACTTAGGTCTAAAATTTCTCACTGTTTGGCTGACACTGACTCTTTAAAGGATGAAATGTCTTTCTCCTCCTCTACCTCCATCCTATCCAAGTCTACAAGTACTATGAGATTCCAGTTCAGGTACACCACACTCTCTTTGATTTCACATTTTCAATGTACTAAGAGCCAAAACGAGTTTGTACAGTATTCTGCCCTAAAAAGCTAAAAAAAAAAAAAAAGTTTGCTTTTTTTTGGCACATATCCGAGCACACTGTCACAGGAGCAGAAAAGTAATTCTGCAAATGCATTCACACTCACAATAATTTAAATGGCTGCCAGAGAAATTTAATCAAGGAATCTGCCACAGTTTTATATCAGTATTATTTTTACTGTCACACCAGGGAACCATTTGGTTATGCTATGGAGAGACCCCAGTGCTGACCAATATAGGCTGAGAAATACTGGAGCTACAGAATGAGCCTATGACTCTTCAAAATGCCCTCTTAAATGCTATTTTATAAGTTATTAGCAAATATCACAGTACTACAGTTTTGCTGGGCTGTGTGACTGGAGCTCTAACAGGGTGATGTACCAGCTCTTCTTTTCATATCAATAAAAGGATCAAATGGAAGCAATTCTTAGGCACTTCTTAGGATGATCATTTGCACTGCAGTAACTTAATTATACCAAAGCATGAATCACTGCTACTGGTTCTTGATTACTGTCTTGTGACAATCAGCAATCTGCTATCAAATATTGAGAACTGTGCTCAAAGTTCAACCAAGCCCTAACAAGGGTATTGAATATCACTTGTGAACTTAAGCAACCATGACAGAAGCAGGTGATTTACACACTGCTGAGCAGTAAAACCTCTGCAGGTTTGCCCTGAACAACCAGGTAAATAGTATTTCATGGCATTCATGTACAAACTCTAATGAGATTACATTTTAAATTAACTGAATTATCCTAATCTGCTCTGAGTAGCTTTGGGGTGGCAGCTGGATGTTGGGTTTTTTTTAATATAATCCAAATAATACTGGTTCATCTAAAAAAATTTCTCCTTTCTCAAATACAGCCTTAAATTACCCTTGTGTTCATCTGCCTCAAACACAGGCTCCTGAAGATGCCACATGTCAAGGGAGAAACACCTTCTTTTACTAAAGTAAAACTGCTCAGGACTCAGAGCAAAACCAAATGCTCTTGAACAGTAAATCCACTTCCCCTCTTCTTTACCCCCCTCAGCTTCACCATTGCAAGGAAGTTCCTTTTCCCCTCTGCATCCATTTTTTTGGAGGATTTCATACCATGCTACAGCAGCACTTCCATGTGTTTATCTTGCACCACACACATTTGAGCCAAATCACCACCACTGCACCATCAGCCCAGGGTCTGTGGTCGTCTTCTATCACTGATAAATCAGCCTGTAGCTGATTTATTAACAACCAGTTAATGATCTCACAGCTGGGATTTTTGACAACTGCATCTATCCATTCAAATTTTTCAAGCATTTTTCAGAAAATGAGTCAAAAGTGAAGTGAAACTTGAGAGCATTAAAAAAAAAATAAAGGTAGCACACATCAGCCAGGAAAGAAAACCTCTGCAAACTTGTGTTCTGGAAGAGATCTCTTCCAAGTCACCTGAGTAGTAACAAACTGTTGTGATAAAAAAGGCAAAACAGGCAATCTGTGCTTGCAGATCTGTTTGATATGTTTTTCTAAGGAGCTAAAAACCAAAGNTAGGCAATCTGTGCTTGCAGATCTGTTTGATATTTTTTTTAAGGAGCTAAAAACCAAAGCCTCCTTTGTTTTCTCTTGTCCTGAGAACCCAACTGTATTTATGAGATGACTTTTCTCCACCACAATACCCCAGGATACTGATTTTGGTGTTTGGTTTATGATAGATTGCTCATTTGTCTACCACAAGAACTACCAGTTTTATGTACAAACAACAAACAGATTTGGAACAGTTGCTTCTGCCTGACTGAGAGTTTGTTGGTTCTTTTGTTTGTTTGGGGTTTTTCCCCAGATAGCAGGGAATGAGGAAACAGCTCCCATTAAACGTGCACTGAAATATAAGCAGGAACTTGAGCCATGGCTATGCTGATGTAACAGAACAGAGTAACTTTTCCATTACAATCATTAATTCCTTCCTATAGAGTCAAAGTTAGCAGGAAGGCCACCAACAAGGTAAAGAGACTTGTAAAACAGCCAACAAAACCAAGCAATGGTGTGGCTGAGCCACCTGTTTGAACTTCTACCTTTACCATTCCACTGCTTTATGAGAGANAACTGCTCAGGACTCAGAGCAAAACCAAATGCTCTTGAACAGTAAATCCACTTCCCCTCTTCTTTACCCCCCTCAGCTTCACCATTGCAAGGAAGTTCCTTTTCCCCTCTGCATCCATTTTTTTGGAGGATTTCATACCATGCTACAGCAGCACTTCCATGTGTTTATCTTGCACCACACACATTTGAGCCAAATCACCACCACTGCACCATCAGCCCAGGGTCTGTGGTCGTCTTCTATCACTGATAAATCAGCCTGTAGCTGATTTATTAACAACCAGTTAATGATCTCACAGCTGGGATTTTTGACAACTGCATCTATCCATTCAAATTTTTCAAGCATTTTTCAGAAAATGAGTCAAAAGTGAAGTGAAACTTGAGAGCATTAAAAAAAAAATAAAGGTAGCACACATCAGCCAGGAAAGAAAACCTCTGCAAACTTGTGTTCTGGAAGAGATCTCTTCCAAGTCACCTGAGTAGTAACAAACTGTTGTGATAAAAAAGGCAAAACAGACAGAAAATAGGCAATCTGTGCTTGCAGATCTGTTTGATATTTTTTTTAAGGAGCTAAAAACCAAAGCCTCCTTTGTTTTCTCTTGTCCTGAGAACCCAACTGTATTTATGAGATGACTTTTCTCCACCACAATACCCCAGGATACTGATTTTGGTGTTTGGTTTATGATAGATTGCTCATTTGTCTACCACAAGAACTACCAGTTTTATGTACAAACAACAAACAGATTTGGAACAGTTGCTTCTGCCTGACTGAGAGTTTGTTGGTTCTTTTGTTTGTTTGGGGTTTTTCCCCAGATAGCAGGGAATGAGGAAACAGCTCCCATTAAACGTGCACTGAAATATAAGCAGGAACTTGAGCCATGGCTATGCTGATGTAACAGAACAGAGTAACTTTTCCATTACAATCATTAATTCCTTCCTATAGAGTCAAAGTTAGCAGGAAGGCCACCAACAAGGTAAAGAGACTTGTAAAACAGCCAACAAAACCAAGCAATGGTGTGGCTGAGCCACCTGTTTGAACTTCTACCTTTACCATTCCACTGCTTTATGAGAGAAGGCAAATAACATTCCAATACTCAGTGCACATCCAAGCAATGAGAGGGACTGAACACCTTCCTAGAAGAATTCCTGATTAGGGGGGATTTATTTTATTTCTCTAATCACAAGAGCAGATACAAACCAAACCCACTCTAAGTTGAAATACAAGGACATAGTAACAGTTGAAATAGGACCTACCCACATAATATATTCAAGCATAATTCCCACTGCCCCCAACTCTCTTTGCTTTAGCAACCTCAAAAATCAACTGGGGGTCTGCAGCCAGCACTGGCACCAGATAATAGTTTGGAACATACACAGAAGCTCTTCGTGGCTTCCTGCTTCTTACAAAGTGCTTTCTTAGAGCAACCCTGACTCATACAATTTAGCCCCAAGACACAAAGGGTAGATGACAAACTAAAATGAATCTTTTACTCCAGCACTGGAGTTAACTTTAACCAAGTATTTTGCTTTTAATTAAGATGCTCTGTAGCAAATAAACCTGCAATACAGATGACAGGAATTCTTTAGTGGACACTAAGAACTACCTTCATGAACATAGTATCAATAATTCACAAAAAACTCACTGAGATACCTTGTATTATATACTCTTTACTGCAACCAGTGTACAAAATCTATATAGTCAGTCTCTAAGGCACATTCAAGTAAGCTGAGACAGCAAAGAAAATTTGGTTACTTCCACTGAGAAGCTCAGTCTACAGTATCTTCTGGAGTGAGGAATTAATTATCTTCAACCCCAGCTTCTCTCTCAACACCCAGCAGGACAGAGATGAGATTTTACGGTTGGATGTATCCATCAGAGGTGATCATTGATTTATACTCAAAGAAGGGTACTGGTGCTGTGGTGGGGAACACATCTGTGTACATTGTGGATCTGGAAGCTTCCATTAAAGACCAGTTCTTTGTCCTTGTTGAGAAAGATTTTTCTCTCTTCAGGCTTCACTTCAACCATGCTTTTACTATTGAAAAAAAGGCTGCATTTTCACTTTGGGCAACCTACACTCAAAAGCTTAAAAAATGAGGTAAAATACTCCTTGAAATTGTACTCCTAATAAGGGTTGTTATGAAGAACAAGAAAGATTTGATGATATTCATGTTCCTAATCACAACATATTCTAATATGAAGACTTCAGTTGAAACAAGTATGTGTCCACAAGCACAGAAACTGATTCCCTAGGAGACATTAAGAAAACCTGAGTGCAAACACTAACAGTGGTTATGCATTCCCACAAGTTTTATGCTGTTTCTTAGATTTCAGTTACTTCCAAACTAGAGAGCCTTGCCTTATTCCCGAGTCTGAAAACTCACAGTGAGCCAGTGAATTCTGGCTCAGCTCCCAAACCCATCACATAACCCTCCTCACCAGCCTTGGCTCAGCACTGGGAAGCTGAGGGTTTGCTATCCTGGAGGAAGCAATCTTGCTGCTCTCCAATAGTTCTCAAAGCAGATTTGTTTAGGAGCACTGCATTATTTTTGCAGTATTCTCATCTGTTTACTGAAGCATCTCTGACAACTCAGTCTCAAGCACTACTCCTGCCTTGACTCTTCCCACCAAACACTGACTTTCTGGTGTAATTCCCTTACCCCTGCACACCTACAGCACCACAGAGGTGAAGGCCACCCTGCTGTGGCACTAATGGCCATGAGCTGCACCCATGTCAGACTTAAGCCTCTGACTCATGAGCTGGGANAAAAACTTTGGTATCTATAGATCTCGGCCCTTGAACTACTCAGGTTTTAATTCAACTATTTAACTTCTTCATTTAAGTGTGGGGGTTCTGGTTTGTGGTTTGTCTGGTTTTGTTGGGGCTTTTTCCATTCTTGTTTTCCTCTTGCATTCTCTTTAATCTGTTTATTGTCATTTTATTTACATTTCAGTCTCTAAGTAAAAGCTATTTCATCTAGTTTTACAAAGAACTTCATGTTTCCAAAGATTAACAGCACTAAATGACTTGTTTTTGCTACGATTCTTTGATATTGCTTACAAGCCATTAAATGTGAAATATGTGGCACTAATACAGCATTTTCCTTACACCACTTACAGACAATTGCAACTATATTTAAAACACAAGCTGGTGAAAGATTCAAGTGTTAACCCCACAATGCCAACAGAGGAGAACAAAAAAGAAGCTGAATCGTCTCACAAACAGCAGGTGCTTGGATCCAAAATCCTATTACAGCCCACATTTTCACACTGTTCCTCAGAGATCCCCCCCAGCCTGAAGGCAGAGCCCCAGAGCTGCAGTCTGAGAGGATTACATGGGAGCTGGGATGGAT
>VYZS01014366.1:0-22468 GCA_013400695.1 Neodrepanis coruscans | reverse complement strand
TATTGGTGCACACTCTGTATGTAACTCATACTGGGGTTTTGAGGGACACTACTTGTTCGAGTCTAACAATTACGAGCCAAACACCATAACATGTTCATGAAGGCGAAACACAGAATACAGCTCCCAGACAGGTGCATCCCTTAAGTACCTCCTCTGTAATATGTTAGTGCTTGAGTTGATTAGCTTTATTAGTTCCAGTGGAAGTTTTCTCGGTACACAGTGAATGTCAGTAGACTCACTTTATTTTCTTAATTTTTNGTAGAAAAATCTAAAAAAAAAATAGTTGGTAAGTATTATCTTAAAGAAATTAGCTCTTGTTTGTAATTCATGTCTTCCCCTTTTAACAGGAAAGACTGCATTGGAATAAATTAGTATTTATGTCCACATTACATCTGCAGTTTAATCTAAGGTGTTACTGCCTTTTCATTACATCACCTATGTTTGGTAATTTCAAAACCTAGTGCCTTCAGTATTCCAGCATTGAATATTGCAACTGAAAAGAACATCATTCCCATGTATTAAATTAATCCAACAAGAGAGATTAATGTTATTTTACGGTTGTAGAAGAAAATGAATTCATGGCACTTTCATTTAAAGATAATTTTTTCTTAAATCACAGGACTAAGTATTAGCATTTCAACTTAGAGGGGCTTTCTAGGTTCAAAGTAGCAGTCTAAACAGATTCTTGATTTAATCTATTCAATGTACCCTATTTAGTAAGAGTAAAAGCAGACAGGGCTGCTTTGGGGAAGTCAGTAGTTCAGGCAACAAGATCAAAAATGTCCCAGCAGAGCAGTGCTGCAAAGAATATGGGCTTCTTCTTCAGGCATGCTCTTATTGAAACCACTCCAGCTGGTGCTACTGGAACGCTAATGCACCACGGACCATGAGGTAGTATTCTGAAAAATGTAGTATTCTATGAAGATGTTTGCAATTTCAGTTTTGCTCAACTTCCATGCTCAGCTGTATTGTTCTGATTTACTTGGCTGGTTTATCTCTTTTTACAGAACTAGTCCATCCAAAAATCCTTTATATTTACTCAGTAGACTGAAATATAAAGGAACACAGTATAAATGAGTTTAGCATTATCTAACCAAACTCATGGAACAAGACACCAGAATTAAGCAACTCTACCGGTCTTGTTACATAGTTTTGAGAGCAATCACCACCCAATAGTTTGTTCAGTGTTTGTGCCTCTCAAAACTTGCCAGAAGTGTCAATCATATGCCACCAAGTTAAATGGGCATGACATGGGCAAAACATGTTTCCATGTTTTGTAACGGGAAACATATTACGGTTGACATAGTCAGGATATGGACATATTTATTACCAAAAAAAGGAAAAAAATGATACTGTGTTTGTTCAACAGAATTATATCAGCAATCTTGCTTCACTGTGCAGACTGAAATCCAAAAAAGTTTAGAAGTCCTTTTGCAAACCAAATTTACTGCAGGTCAGTTGCTAAACAAAGCCATTTTTGGTTCTCTGTCCTTAGAAGTATTACGTTATTTTAACACTTCAGTGGGCAGAGTGAATCTGCATACTAAGACAACTACCTTTTCACTTTCTTTTCCTTGATGTCATTCTTTGCCAGCATGAAATCAGCAAATCCAACATGGCAGATTCAAGACTCATTATATTATTCAGTCGTAAATCTGAGAGTTAAGGCAATTTTTTATACCTACAGTATTTACATGCATATTCATTTCCTTTGAGAAGATCTTTTGAAGGCTTTTCAAATATTGCTCTGAATAAATATGATAAAATTATTTCTATAGTGTGATCCTATGAATAGAAATCACATTTCATTGGATTAGGTACAATGTTAAAGGCTTTTTTAAAGGTATATAAATAAAGAAATAGAGAGATATCACATAAAAGAAAGTGTACCAGTAACCATTACATTTATGTTCTGTCCTTTCATTCATGCACCTAACAATCTTTTGCAGACTTTTTAAAGAACATTTACAGATACATACATATGTCATATAATCATGTCATTAAAATCAGAAAGGTATACATGTGACAGCAGGGTTTAACACAATAGTGTTACTTCATATTCTCAAATTATAGAAACTCTATAGACTGAAAATTTTACCTTTCATAAAGCTCTTCTAAACTATAGTAACTTTGAAATATTAACAAGAGATTTAATAAATTACAGAGAAGCAGTTAAGTTGTAAGATGCAAGACAACTATTACAGTTGAAGTTAAAATGATGAAACGTGTATGACAGCAATTTTAGAGTTAGCTTTCACCTTTAGATAGACCTTTCTTTTTTCCACACTATTTCTTTGTGCACTGAATTATATAGTGTCAGAAAAAATGTTCAGGAAAATATTAATCAAAAAATTCTCACAAAGAAAATCACAGGTAAAAGCATTTGTCTCAAATGAACAATAATCTGTCATGAAAATTGCTTATTACTTGATTGACAAGAACTATGCAACTTCAGTTGCATGTTTCAGACATCTGCCCTTCTAAATAAGGAAAATAAATTTATTTAATATCCAGGACTCACCAGATGTATTACAGATGAAATGAGAAAATTTTGGAGTAAACTTTGTTGATTTTGCCTTTGCATTAAAAGCATATCTCTTAGATTTTTCATAATGCACACTAAAATGGAACAAGCATGTGAATGACTGGGAAGAGGAAAACATGCAGTTGTAAATTTATGGTATAGATTCTTTTATGTCAATATATTTTATCTGCTTATGTTTTTAAAGTTTTCTCACTTTACCATTCAAAAGTGCTTTATCTGCTTTTGTTAGCGGATGACCTAGCAAACTGTTACCATGAGAGTACTTAAAGTGTTCCAGAGAAATAATGAGAGCTCTTCATCATCTAAAGTAACAACAGAGAACCTAAATCAAACATAATCTCATCTCAAGATCCATCTAGAGAAAATCTGTGACAGGGAACTCTTTCAGGAAATTTCTCTCATTAAAATATTTTCATATATGTTTCCCATTGGTGATTAGGATTTACAAGACATCATTATGTCTGACTAGAGCAACGGGGAGTGATTACAGCTCACAGTGCACCCCATTCTCATTCCCCAGCACCCCCAAGCTCCTTTCACCTGTCCCTATGGCTTCTTATGGCCTTCTCCTGGCTGACAGAAGCATCAACAATAGCAGCAGCTACAGCTGAGTTTTACAAGCTATTCTGTTCAGTCATCAAATAAAAATTCAGAGCAGCCTTTGGTGTGTGGCATCGATCTGTTCCTGATCACTACGACACACAGGAGAAAAAATGTGTTTGCATGTCTGTTTGCTGACTGCCAGAATCTAAGACAGACACTCGAAAGTATTCTTCATGCTAAAGAAGTATGCCTTGGTATCAGCAGACATAATGGCAGAGATAGCTCCAGCTCTTTGCTGCCAGGATAAGGCCTTTTTCTAACTCCTGGCATAAACATCTTTACATTTCTAAATTGAAAACTGGCTAACTACTGCCTCTTGCTACAGATGAGTATTTTAACACTTCAGGCTAACATACTCTGAGTTTTCAGGACAACAATCTAATTTTCCAAGTTTCATGGATAAATTTACAACTGAAATGGATTTTCTTCAGCAGGGTGACTATCTGACAAAATTAAAAGCCACACATCATCCACCAACCTGCCCATGGTTTTGCTCCTCCAGTCGGTGTAATAACATTTTTTCCTGAAAGAACAGTAAAAATCAGCTGAGATTAATTAAGAAGACAGGTGAAAAGGGCATAAACATTATAAAAGAATACCAGACATTCTAAAACATGAATTTTCACAGACAGAAAGGTGAGAAATACTTTTAAAAGTCATCTTAATAGAGTAAGTCATTAAAATTACGCAGTTTCACTTTTTAAATTTTACATACATATCTGAGTCAAAACTACATTTTAGATTTGTAGCTAATAATAATAATGATAGTTAGTCAATAACTCAGTAGTTCTTTCCTCTCTACCCTTCACTGCTTATACACACTTGGAGAAACAGGACTCCATGTAAAATCTTCTGAGAACAGCTATTTTGAAACCAAATAGAAACGTATTTGCTTCACCGTAATATTTTGCACATTTAGTTACAGGATTTCAGGCTTTATTCTGGTCTCCTTGGTCTCCTCCTATCATTTCATGTAATTTCAACCACACAAAGTGCTCGATCTTGCAGACTCCTCAGGAGTCAACAAGATCTGCAACTCTCCATCTGGGCAGTATCTGAGATTGAATAAAGTACATCAGTTACCTTGAAGAAGCATTGAAATAAATACATTAAAAATAGTGAGAAAGATATGTTGTCTAGAAAATACGTGGCCACTGGAAAATTGTGTTGGCAGGCTGTTGGCAGACTAACACACACATACTTCTAAATAAAGTAGCATTGCAGAAGTCAGCTTTATATACAACAGTGATTACTACAGACCTTCTTTTGAAATGTTAGAAAAATTTCCTTTTGAAATTGAAACACTGAGATTCCATCTGTATTACAGATATGATGGATACTATATATCCAACAACATATTTTGGTATGCCATGTTAAAACAGTTCTAGGATGTTATGTAGTTCCTTGGGTCAGAAAAAATTATTTTTATTTCTCAGCAACAGAGAGAAATAACTTAATAATAATTCTGTTGATTTTGTTTAGATTCCTGGATTGAGCAAAATGAACATAAAAAGTACAAGTTTAATTCTTCATGTGTTATTCATATATCATACTGACATACAGTGTATTCTACTGACCATAACTGAAAGCCAAAATTTTGCAAGACTGTGTAATACAACAAGTTTGTACTGCAATAAAGCACTGCAGGGAAGGTTACCGGTTTTCTTCAACTATACGTTAAAACTGGACAGTCAGAAATCACTGATAAAACAGATAAAGGCTAATAGAAATCATTTGCTTTTTAGAATCATAGGATATCTCAAGTAGGAAGAGACTCACAAGGATCATAAAGCCCAACTCCTTTCTCCTCTCAGGCCTACTTAAAACTATCTAGGGATGACCTAAAACTTTTAGGGAGGAAGCTACTCTAGGTTCACTGCAATTGTGGGAGAATTGTATGATTTGAGGTTCCTCTACCCATTAAATGGTTACCTCAGTAAAACACTGTATGTCATCCAGTTAGGAAATGTTTGACTTAAACAAGCAAACTCAAAACTTAAAATAAATGGAAGTAATTTTGGACAGAACATTAATTAAATTATAAAATGCGTGATCAGAGGATGCTGTTATGGGAATATAGACTGTTATTTGAGCACTCATGCAAAGACATCAGGGGCAAATATAAACAAGGATGAAGACATGAAATCTGCCTCAGCAAGTCTCTAAACCACAAACTGTTCTGTAAAGAGAGCAGGTATCATGGAACACTACTCCTCTGCAGTAGGGGATGCTTCAGACAGGCAGCTGGCAAAGCAAGACAGACCTTTGTTCTATTCTGCTATATCCAGTTTGTGCTTGCAACAAACCTGTGTTCAGTCCTAAGTATGGAAATTCAAGAAATACATTGTTTGAAATACTCACACAAGTTTTAGATTGCAATTTCATTTAAATTCCTATTAATTCTTTTTTTAAGAAAAAAAATGTTGACAAATTTACTATTTCTCACAAACCTATTACTGAGGTAGAGATGGAAAAATTTCTTATCAAATAAATGTATTTCATTCTATAGCAAAACTCCCAACAAGGTGAAAATGTAAAATACAGCATTTTATCTATTTTTGGTGTAAGGGACCGAATGGAATAAAAGGAAGCTGAAGTCTAGGAAAAAAAAACATGGATCAGACACTTTAGAGAAATACTAGAAAGAAAATATTTACATGTCAGTTAATAATTGTCGTTATGATGCTGAAGGAAAAGCAAGAACTTTTTTCTCTCTCTCTCTCATTCCCAGTGTGTGTGTGTGTGTGTGTGTGTTTGTGTGTGTGTATGTGTGTGTGCGCACGTGCCTTGAAGAGCCCAGGGAGGCCACGACTGGCGGGTGTAGTGGGGGGGCTCCCCCGCTATGTCCCGGGAGTGGTGGGGAAGGCATGTCCCTTCCCCAGCATCTCCTGCTCCTCTCGCTCCCAGTGCAAGCAGGGGCCCGTGGCTCTGCAACTGCCCGGCAAGGTGTGGGACGGCCCCCGCCGCTTCTCCCCCCTCGTGGGGGTGCTGTGGTGACGCAGGACCAACCCCCGAGCAAGCACAGCAGGCTGATTCCCCGTGCTGAGAAGCAAGGGTGCCCAGTGGGATTGGGTGGGCACTCCCTGGAACCCTGGCGGCATGGGCTGCCCGCAGTTGCCCACTGTGGTCTTGCCATCCGGGTGCTGGTGGGCGTGCACCGCGGAGCGCAGCGGCCGCCATGTTTAAGACCCAAAACCACATGGCCAAAAACAGAGGGAATTTTCGTGGGCTCTTCTCAGGGCGGGGCCAGGACAAGGCATATTTGGCGGTGGCCAACAGGAAGACACCACAGAAGCACAACCATGCCCACGAAAGTGTAACAGAGACACTGTGCATGCTCAACAGCCAGGAACTTACAGGAGGGAACAAAAAAAAATCACCGTATAAAGGCAGGCACCAGATCACTGTTTGGCCCTCTTTTTTTTTTTTTTTTTGCTGCTGGCTGGAAGCACTCTCGCTCCCCTGACAGCCACGTCTGCCATCCTGCTGCAACCCACGTGGCCTTACAGCCCCCATTCTCTTCACAGTTTGCCTCCTGCCTGAGACAGGACCAGCTAACCTCTGCACCACCACTCCTCATCTCCTGAGAAGAGGATCTCCAGCTCACCTTCCACTCCGATTTGCTGAATAAGACCCTGAACCCCCATCCTTACTCTCAGAAAACCTGGGGACCCCCGGGCACCCTCCCTCACGGCCTCTGGGCCCTTACTGCTGGTTCCTGCGTCACTTGAACATCCCTGTCAGACACTGGAGCACACTGCAGGCCCTGCACATCACAGCGCCCCTGCTGCACCACCCATGGCACAACACCTAGGCCAATTTTTGGGAAAGGACACTGGGTTTGAGATACTGGAATTATTGGTTTTTTTTTCCTGTGTGTGGTTGTTTCTGCTCATTTCAATTCAATTCCACATTTTCAAATCCATATTTACGTATANCAAAGAATGTCTTCCAAATAAAGCACCATTGCAAAAATCAGCCTGTTTTTTTTTCTGAAAAGCACTATTAATCTGTGAAATAACTAAAATTATGAAGAATTCAAAGTATTGCTGAGATCCAACTTAATCCTTTGATTTCATGTATCAAAAGAAGGAATTATTTTTTGATTTGTGTGCACACAAATAATAAGCACTTCTATATTTAAATATTGTCAAGTACTATTCAAATTAGAGAAGCTCAAATAGCACTATAATAATATAATTATTAGCACTATAATATAATAATTTTTAAACCTGTGGAAGATGACTGTTACAGAAAAACATTTTTTCATGGAATGACCTTTGAAATCTTAATGAGATGATGTGGAAATTCATTACAGAACTGCGTATATAAGCCAAGATTTGAGCAAACAATTCTTCATCATTACTGTTTCTGGCTTAGGACCAACGCAAGACAGTCAGATTGCCATGGCGCAAAAGATTGAACACTTGGTAATTTGAGTGAGGAAGGAGTGCTATAAGGGTATTTTCAGTAAGTCACACAACTTTAACACTTCAACTCCTTTGGAGTTTTACAGGACACTGCGTGCTCTTCTCTCTAAAAGTATTACTAATCAATTTGAAAAGGCATATTTTCTCCTTTAAAAACATCTGTATTATTGCAAGAGATATTAACCTGTCCTACAAATAAATAACAAATATTTATTACAAAAACATATTATAGAACTTGTTTAGCAGACAGACAAGGAACTCAGTTCCGTTCGTTATTCTGCTAAGGAAAGCTACTGGACCTCGTTATAGTCAAATTGTGACAATATGTGTTCAAAAACACTGGAGATATGGAAAACACTATCTTTTTCTGTCATTTTACTGACCTTTGGTCAGTACTTCAGAAAAACCCTAAAATCACAGACAATACTTGAACTCAGATGGAGAATATCTGAAACTCTGCCAAGGACATGCAAAACAACATGTGAATCACTAACAGTGTTTTCTAAAGATGTATGTTCCATTCGACTTAGCAGGTAAGTTTGAAAACAAATACAACATAGTACCATGTAAATGTGTGGCAAGAACAGGACATACTACTTGTTTCTCCTCTCTCCTGTCCCTGTCACATCACTAAAGTAAATATGAGTATGCCTGGATACAGAGCAGTATAGACTGCATTTTCGCCTTAAGTAAGTAATGAACTTTTAATATTAAGCACTAAATTATAGGTTTCTTAAAATAGTTTCCACAATACCTGAAAGGCATCCTGATGTTCATTCTTTCTGCGTATTTGCACAGTGTCTCCCATGGACAGTGAATTTTAACAAACATGATATCACTGTTTGTTACAGCTGGCTGTAAAGAGCAGTAACAAACAAACTTATGTTAATAATTTAAACTTTTATGGCAACTACCTTTCTAGAAGCATTCTTCAGGGTTAAATTCTGATTTTAGGTCTGAAGTCAGCAAGCACGTCTGAAAACACAGTAAGTCCTCTCAGCTAGATAAAGGAAAATTAGTAAATTTTTCCCTTACAAACTCTGTAGTATGCACAGACCAGTGTGGCAACAGGCATCTGTAGGAAAAATCTTTACTCAGGAATACAAGTAGAGAAATACTTTATGCAGCACTTTTTTACACAGAATAAATTACTTCATTTTAATTTTCCACAAAATCATCTTAGACGAGTAGTTTGAAGATCATTCCATATGTCTCCCATTTAAAGAGAAAAATGCTCAGTTACTAGAGAGATAAGAATAGCTGAAAGGAGGCTCCAGGTTGCATTCTGCCAAAATGGTAACTCCAGGGAATGGTTATGTGATTGCAATACCTGCTAGGAACTTTTAAATGTGATTTCTGTATGAATTGAGATTTTTTTTTTGGTTAAAATTACAAGGTATACCTACACAAATGTTTTTCATCACTAATTTATTTGTACATAAAACAAGAGTTTCAGCCTTACAGGTTTGTATATTACTCTTTTCTTATGAACATTTAATTTCCACACCCTTCTCTCAGATGTATTTTCTTGAGATTTTACAAGTAAATATTTTGATATTTGAGTTGAGTCTGATTAAAGCCTCCAAAAACTTGAGTTGGTGAAGTTTAAAAGCTTAATAACACTTAAAATATTTACAATTCTACCTAACGGTTTTATAAAGTATCATATCACAGTTCAATACTACCACCTCAATGATTCTACTTTTCTCAAAAGGGGGATAAAAAAAAACTAGTGGAAGACAATTTAAAACCTTTGATATCTAGAAGTATGATCTTATAATTTTTTGTCCTTAAGTGTCAGTAATTCTGAATTGACAACAGTTGAGATTTTATTACTTATTGAAACTGGAGCAAAACCTGTTTCTACTACCAGACTGGAACATTCTTAGAAGCCTTAAAACCAAATTTTAGTCAGGTTATTCATGAATATTCAACATGCTATATTGTGAGCTATAACTTGAAAGCTCTTTGCTTAGACAGAGAACATGTAATGCAATTCTACTGACTTGAAAAGAATAAACCAGAATGAAACACATGAAGTAGAGGAGCTTACTTCAGCATAGATTAAATATATACCTGTTTTGTAGGTATTTCATAAAACAGAAAAAATCCAAGGCTGTTTTCCTGGCTCTGTTCTCCATCATTTTTATCTTAATACTGCTGTTACTAACCTTGGATTAACCAGGTAATGACAACCTTAACCCTCTGAAAAACACTGAGACATTTAGCATCATGCATTCTGCTGAAAGACATAAGGGCTATATATTAAAGCAATAACGTGAGTTACTGAAGCTTCTTCTATTCTGCAAGCATAAGAAGTTTTCCCTCTGTACTGCACTACACTTCTGTGTAGAAGTATGTATCCCCAAATGATTTTAAACACACATTACCAAACAATTCTTCTCGTTAATTTAATATCATTAAATAGATAGTGGGAACAGCCTGACTGGAAAGGCTTGTAATATTATCAGGAATCTTTTATCAGTTTAGTAAATTAAGATAATAAATAATTTTATCTTAAATTAAGATAAAAGGTTTTTTTATGCCATATAAGCTACAAGACTCACCTCTCGTTCTAGCATCAGCCCTTCTGCTCTCAAATTCTTCTCAAATGTACTTCTTTTTTCTACCTGTGGACTTGATTTCTTGTAGACCAAGATGTAATCAATGCGCTTTTTGCCATCTTTGAAGAAGAGTCCTGATGACACCATAGCATCACTCTAGAGAAGATATAATAAAAATACACTAAATATGGCATATCTAAAAAGATGAAGAGCATCATCATGAACTGCATATAACACAGCATTTCCTAAACCATGGAAATGTCCACATTTCCAACCTAACTGATTCTGTGATTCTGTGAGTATGTAAAAAAGTTGTAAGAAAAAATTTGGTATGCATCAGTTGTTCAGGATTTCTGATTAATTAAACAAAACAAATAGCTTCACAAACCCTATATTCTAGCTATTTTTTTTCAACTGTACAAAAATCTTAAAATTATTGTAGGATGTATATTACATGAATTTCTGTTAATCCTTGTTTTCATGGGGAATTTAAAAAAAATAAAGGCAAGTAAATTAAAAAAAAATTCTCAGTTTCGTACCTGGATGAATTTTATAGAACAAACATGTATTCTCCTCAAGAGAGAAATAAAACTAAAACAATTAAAGAAGAAATGCTATTGATTGGAATGTTTTCATGGATATTCTAACTGATATGCTTTTTCAATGCAATGTTAGCAATGTTTAAATCTCAATGAGTTCCTTCCCACCATGTTTGCAAATATCTGACCTTGATACAGAAAACCTTGCTTTACATGTTGATGCTAATGCAAGCTATTTTTGCATGCTGTGCTTTGCATGATTCAGAACAGACAGCAACTATATCAAATGGTGTTAGACTATCAAATCATAAAATCATTAGGTTGGAAATGACCTCCAAGATTATTGGAACTTTGACCGAACACCACCATGACAATCAAACCATAGCACTAAGTGCCATGTCCAGATATCACTTGAATGCTTTCAGGGACAGTGACTCCATCGCGTATCTGGGCTGCCCTTTCCAATGCTTAACCACTGGTTCAGGGAAAAAATTCTTTCTGTTGTCCAATCTGAACCTCCTCCAGTGCAGCTTAAGGCCATTTCCTCTTGTTCTGTCACTAGTGGCTTGGGAGAAGAGGATGACCCCCGTCTTGTTATGACCTCCTTTCACGTAGTTGTAGAGAGTAATAAGGACTCTTCTGAACCTCCTCTTCTGACTAAACACCCCGAGCTCCATCAGCTGCTCCTGATCCTTCACCGGCTTTGTTGCCATGGACTCACTCCAGCACCTCAATGTCTATTTCGAAATGAGGGGGCCAGAACTGGACACAGTACTCAATGCGTGGCCTCACCAGTGTCGAGCACATAGGGATAATCACATCCCTACTGACACCATACAATTTCTGACACAGGTCAGAATGCCATGGGCTTTCTTGGGTACATTGCTGGCTCATGTTCAGCCAGCTGTTGACCAGCACCCCTAGGTCCTGAAGACTTCAAAACTTGAAAAGGTAAACTGAGAAATACCATTATCTTCTGGAGAATACAGCACTCATTTAAAAATAAACTGTCCAGAAAAAGTATCTTAGTTTCAAGTAGGATACATTATACCCATATATATGGTACCAGATGCCTATGAAAGCTTCAACTTCTAAATAATAGAGAGCCGGTCTTAGAAATTAAACTTATTTGGATTATTTGGATATGAAATTTGTAATCCTCAGGTTTATATCCCATAATTACACTATTTGTAGAACCACGTGTTATTGCACGATAGCAGCAGTATAAATAACACATACCAGTGCACTTGTTTCTATGTGAAACATTTTTTTTACATCCACATCCCTCACTGCCAGCTTTCTACATATTTAGGACTTGTGAGAACTCAGTTTTCAAAACCTAAAGAGTTTTAACAAGATTCTTCTCTCTCTGCTTTTTTCACTCCCAAATAAAAACTGAGGAACACTTTCTCAGACCATCTACTGCTACAAAAGAGAGCATCATCATACACCTGGGAACATTATTTAAGCATATTAAAGTTCACCTGATGATCCTTTAAAAGCAAGTCCAACTGTTAAACCAGCACCACCAAGTCCGTCACTAAATCAAGTCCCTATGTGCTACATCTACATATCTACCTTTTAAAGATCCCCAGGCATGATGACTCCCCCACTTCCCTGGGTAACCCATTCCAATGCTTGACAAACCTTTTGATTTGAAAAAATCTTTCCTAATATCCAATCTAAACATCCCCTGGCATAATTTAAGGATGTTTCATCTTGTCCTGTTATTTGATACTTGGGAGAAGAGGTCAACCCCCATGTAGCTATAACTTCCTTTCACGTAGTTTTAGAAAGCAGTAACATTCCTGAGCCTCCTTTTCTCCAAACTAAACAATTTCAGCTTCCTCAGCCACTCCTTATAAGACCTATGCCCTAGATCCATTTTTGCACACACTCCAGGACCTCAGTATCTTTCTCGATACTCATATAAATAGTATCTGAAGTCCAAACTAAAGTAGTAAGCCTCACATATCCTTATATTTATTTAAACTCAAACACACACAAATATGAACACATGCAAATACATTATCATTTTGTACACTTGCGGGGAAAATCAGCTTGCAAAGAGAGGAGTAAAAAAGGGAGAAGAACATAATGCAAAAGCACACTGGTTAGCAGAGGTATATCAAGGAAAAGCAGCTTTATCTCTTTATGTCTTAGTTTTTAAGAGATGTTTCAGAGATAATAATATATTAATTCAGGGCTATTAAATCATGTATAAGCAGAAATAGCCATGGAAACAATTTTAAGAATTAGGGTCAGAACTTTGACAGATGTAAGGTCTGACCTGTGAGCTTCTTCAGCATGACAACTACCTAAAACTGAAAAATTCATATGAACAGCTTTTCTGTTCTAACTCTGAATAGAATGGTTCTCTCTCATAAAAGAAAAATTTCTTCCAATATAATTTATTATTCTTCATAAGATGCTAAGTAGCACAATTACTGGCTGATTCACGAAAATCACCTAATTTGTTTTGATTACTAATTCTCCCTACTACCTTTGCCATGAACTTGGCATTAACATCTTCAGTAATATTCACCATTTCAGGGCTTAGGATCTACATTCAGAGCTTATGACTCAACTCATACCTTTAAGTATTTTCTGGAAATAAATACAATCCTGGTGCTAATGACAATGGGCTTATTTCCATGAACAAAGTGGGATACCTAATTCATGCTTGCTTTGTTCCAGGATGTTTAAAATACAAAGCTGGGACATCAACAAGTTCCTAGACTTCTTCAGTTGTAAGGAAATAGCTATGAAATATTTTAAAATAGTACTAGATCCATTTTTTTATATTTTGAAATCATACTCTGATTAAATTAAGGTGTGCTTTTTGAGAAATTTTCTAAGTTATTGCTCATCTTTTTGTGTTGAAGGCATGGATAGAACAGAAATAGGTTTATTAGAATCATCCTTCTAACTACTTAATTCCAAAAATAGATTGATGATTTTAACTGCATATTGTATGAGGGTTTTTCTTGTGCAAATAACCATAATAACCTAGAAAAGAAAATTTGGGACATATTTGCATATGCAAAGATATCCAAACTGTCTTGGGCATCAAAGACAACAAAACTGGCTGCCATAATTATCCAGGCTATTTCATTTCTGTGCAAGTATACTGCACTGTGCAACATAGCTTTTCTTCTGAATGGAGAGGAAGACTTTCAGAAATATCTGACCTTCCTAATAAAGCTGCAGTTTAACTTTTTAGGAGTAAATTAAAGAATTAGTGATTATTGTAGCTTCTTCACAGAGGACATATTTTTACATTTTCTTCCATGCAGACTTACAGAGTAAGCATGAAAAATACATTTGTATATATTTTGAAAAAATACATTTGGCTTCAGGAAAGGAGTAAGCTTAGGCGATATGCAAAATTTTGAAAGGAAGTCTGTTCTATATCACCATATGAGGGAGTGGCAATGGAGGATGTTTAGAGAGAGGAGAAGCTTCTTATTTTTAACATTTAACCTCTTCTATTTGCTCTTTAAGTGTAATAGGGAGATCTTAAAAAGCCTACTGACACAACTACTGAAAATTTTTCTTTACATGTGGTCTGGATTTGAGACAACTTGGAGGGGTGGAGATCTTAGAAGTGTCCTTCCTCAGATTCATCACCCCGGTTTTGTCCAACACTGAGAGAGAGACTAAATACGCCTGGATGCAAGTGAAAAAATAACTTTTTACCAAAAAAACGACTGTAAACAAAACTTAAGACAAGCAAAAAAAAAAACAAACAAACAAACCCACGAAAAACAAACAAACAAAAAAACCCCAAAACCCCAACAACCAAAAAAACACACACACACACTCAAAAACCCCTACCAAAACAGAATGACACTCAAAAAACACCCCTCTCCCTTCTTGGTTAAACCGAGAAGAATCTAGAAAAAAGGTTTTCGTTTAGGGACAAAGGAGCCCTGTACGCCGAGAAAACGGCTGCACATGCTTCCAATGGAACGTCACATGTGCATGGGGCTTGAGCGGCACGGCTCTGTCGTCGGGCTTCTCGGGTTCCTTCCAGCGCGGATGCAGGGAAACAGCGGGGGGGGACCTCCTGCCTAGCTGTGGAAACCGTGAGGAAAAGCAGCTCTGGCAGGGAGACAAAAACTCTGCCCGCGGCTGGGGGAACAGCTGTCGGGTTCGGACCACGGCGGGACGAAACGCCCTCTGAGCGCTGCAGCGACTTCACGTGGGTCCACCCCAGCAATGAGAAAGAAGGAGACTGGAAATCCTGGCTGGTTTTATTCTCCCCAGTTCCTGTGGTATCTCTTTTCAGGAATGGCCCCTGCCCTGAGCCTGCTCCTCCGTCCCTCTGCCCACAAGCCTGCTCCCCGCACAGCCTGGCCTCTGTGGAGCTCAGGGCTGAGCCAGGTGTGCAGCACAGCAGCGTGGAAGTCCCGCTGCCACAGTGGGAGGGGAATTGTCTCTTGTGTCTGTTCTTAAAAACTGGATGATGGTATGAAAAAATTCAACTGCAAAAATCTTTCTTCCTTTAGGTACACTATAGTACACGTTTATTTTTTAAAATGTTGATCTTTATGATAAAATTGTTTACTACTTTCCTGCATTGCCTGAAATCTTTTCTAAGCCTCCACCTTCTTAAATACAACCTCACAGCAGATGAGAACCATGCACTAGAAGCATATATATGAAGTTAACTTTCATTGCACTTTATCATGCCATTATATTCTGGCATAATTTTATCTGTTATCATTAGTTTTAAGCTTTATTTACTCCTGTGTTATTTGTGGACTACTCCCTATCTATTAAGCTTTCTTTACTGTTCTTTCCAATACACTATTATCAGCTGACAGCATACTGTTCTTAAATATACAGCAAAACATTTTTAATGCCAAGCCTTCTCTTTGAGCACACATAATGTGGGTTTCACCAAAAACAGGAGCAAGGTATGAGTGAAATAATGTATGTCAAAGCAGTGATAATAACACATAGCACAAACCTGCACTGCACTGCAAGTCATGGACTTACACAGGAAAAAAGAAAACAGAAAATAATTCCTGCCAAAGTGTCAAAAATTAAAGAATGAGATTGAGGAACATGTTTAGACTTTAAATACTCAATTTAATTTTCTTTTTTTTTTCAAAATCACTATGAAATTCTCTAAGTACTTATTTGCAGTTGATAGAGGAATAAATTCAAAATCACAAAGAATACTATAAAATACCTAAACTATTTCAGATTTTCACAGATTTATCCTTTATAACCACTGTAATAATCTACTCTGAACATAATGAGTTTTGCTGATATAATGAATTTTCAGCAATATGTCCAGGTTACTAGAGACAATTCTCTATATCCTTTGGCCAGTTGCTTATTTAAGATCTTACTTTAAATTTCGGAGAATTACGTTATATTTCCAAACAGTGAAAGAGAAATCCTTTCAAATCCCATACAATGCAAAGCTAGTCTGGACACACAATATTAATAGTCAATAACAGTGGATACCAGAAAAAAATAGTAAGCTAAATTATGGTATAGGCAGCATTTCTTCTTAATTCGTGAATCCACAGTGATAATTTGTGAACTTTGTTCTAAAATTTTTTTCTTTATCTTGCCAGATAGCAAAATACACTGCCAAGATTAAAAAAATTCAGCACATTAAAAGTGATGTAGTGAATGAAAGGAAATGGAAGTGTAATTTCTCAAATATTCCTATCTTGCTACATAATCTCAATACGTAAAGAAAAAAAATTCACTGCTACTGATTTTACTGCTTCTCTGGAAAACTGCTGCCTTCCATTCAATTGAGCACATCTGTTTAAGCCTGCTTCTCTTTCCTAAGGAAACGAGAACATTTCAAATATACACTTTCCAGTCAGGGACCTTCTCAATTCCTTCAATTCCTACAATTCCCTTGCAACAGCACATACTATTCATTTCATACTTTGCTCAGCAGACACTTGTTGGCCCCATTCTTTTACATGATATACCTTGGTAGAATCACATATGTAAGGACGTACTTTCTACACAGTCTCATGAGGAGTTGGTGATGAAAAGCATGACAGAGATGGATAATGACAGCTTTTTCATGAGTCTGAGCAACTCAACAATTTTTTAGTATGAATTCTGAAACGATACCAACCTACACTAATGTTATAAATCATAACCAAGAAAATTAAAAAAGTAGATGACTATATTGGCATTTGGATGTTATATCAAATTATCTGATGCTTTTAAAGCTTTAAAATGTAGCAATATAAATCAGAATTTTCAGAACATGAGGTGTCATGTATGTAACCTGAAACACTACACAATTCATGAGAAAAATGTGTATTTGCTTCCACTGTACCATCAAGACAATTGCTGAAATATTCAAGTAGCTCATCATGGAGAAAAATAATAGCACCAAGACCTAATTATAAATAGCTTTTTTCGCGATTTTCCCCAGAGTCTCTCAGGTATAAATCAACCCTTCCAAAACAATCCAAAATTAGAAGCATTAAAAAGAAGAAAAGAATATGCTTTTATCTTTGTATTCCTTCCCAATGCAGTGTTTCTCATTTTCATTGCTGGTCACATTGAGGAGATTTTTTATTGTGCCAGATCAGTTTATTTTTCAAATATGTAAGAGTTCTTACCAGCTGTAAAGCTATACTGCAGTCTTTTGTACTTTCAGCAGTCTCAGAAATAATTAGAAGCCTTCTTTTGCTGGTGTTACATCCATTTTGGGAAGAAGTTTCCATTAGATATTTTCCACTAATTACCATTAAGACTTCTACAATAATACAAAGGCAAAACAGTAGTGTCCTTTTCTAGTATAAGACTATTCTAAATTTCCCCTGCCCATTTCCTGTGGAAGCAGACAAACAGTAAATGGAAGGAGAATCCTGCTTGGTTGCCTCATATGCTGGTTTTTGCTGGGATAGTTAATCTTCTTCATAGTAGTTGGTATGGGCCTGTGTTTTGGATTTTGGGTTTAATCCAGATGGGGCTAAATCAAGACACCTCATTTCCAGAGTAGTTGGTAAAAGGAGCTGTGAAGACTAGAAGCCAGATGTGGCTTGAGAACACCATTTTTAAACTCTGAACTACTTTGTTCAATAGGACATACGAAGTCTGAGACATAAAAAAGTGCATTTTTGTTTAAACTTAATACAAATACAAGACTCCTCTTTAAACTTTGAAAGAAAGTTAGCTTGGCTGACTATAAACTTCATAACCATCCTGAATGCAGAGCCTGGAAAAAACTCAAGTAATGATCATTTTGTATTTTATATGAAATCCCTTCTACTAGACAGACAGTATCTGTTACTAGATTGTTTTGGTAGCAGGTTTACCTGTTATTAAAACTATTTAGTGCTCTTTAACATGATATAAATTCTGCAATGATACCAACCTACACTAATGTTATAAATCATAACCAAGAAAATTAAAAAAGTAGATGACTATATTGGCATTTGGATGTTATATCAAATTATCATTATCATCATATTATCATCTACATTATTTTTCTCTTTTAAGCCACATTTAACATAAAAGGCTTTGTCTACCTAATCAACAACATCAAACAAGAACTTCTATTTATTATAAGTCAACTAGCCTTGTAGACACCGGCAAAAAAATCTGCGAACACAAAAAAGTTCTCATAGTAATGGTTTAGATTAAAATGTAACTTGAGAAGGGTTATATATATAACATATTTAATTCTTGAAATTTTATTTTCATGGCACAGATTTCTAATCTGTAAATACAATTAACTGTAAATCTATTTAAAAATTATTAGACAGCTATTTTTATAAAAGATTTTTTTCTAAAAGAATCCCATGAAACGAAGTTTCAGAGATCACATCAACCTGCTACCTGTGTTCCAGAATACTGTAGTAATGATGATGAGCATGACCATTTGAATAGTTACCTGACTGTAATGAATTCATTTAGCATTTAGTCAATGCTAAAATCATGAAGTGACACAAACAATGAAAAAAACCACTCTATAATGGTCTCCTGAAGAGTTACAGCACAGAATCTTCCAGTAATTTAAGCATTTCTAGATTTGTAGCACAGGATTATTCATGCCTACAGGCATATACCAAAATCAGAGATCCACTGGTAAAAAAAGCCTGTGCTGCAGAAAAAACTATTTCCAGTGCACGAAGAAGAAAATTACTCAGAACTTCTTGAGGCTAGGTCATTTTTCATACCTTTACAAGTAATTAGGCTTAATGGAAAGGAGAATTAAGAGTCTCCCAGTCCAGAGGGCAACTAAAAGAAAATACATGTTATGAACAGAGAATCCATTTTAATTTTTTGTCATTATAGTGGATGAGTTGCTGGAGAAAATGTCTTGTGATGAATAATATGATTAGGTAACTACTAAGCAAGATGACATGTCAGTTTCGATGTGTCTTGATATCACTTGATACTGCTTGGAAGGAGAATCTTATATTTTAGATCACTCTTGACTGACCATTTGCTACATGAATGTAGTTCTTGTAAGCTCTCAGAATTTACTGAAAAACATGAATTTCACTAAATGCTCAGAATTCTATATCCTAAATTCTGTGCAATATAAATTTACTGAAAGAAGGCTACTGACTCTTAGATGAGTCAATAAATGTCATTATAATCCTTGATATTATATAATTTTGGTTAACTTTGGCACAGAGAATTCCATTCACTGATTCTGTCAGTCAAATTGTAATATGGGAGCCACCTAAATTTCTTACTATAAGATACCTAATATTAAAGCTGCAGCTGATCTAATCCCTTAAAAATTGCATTTAAAAATATTTAAGCACATTCTGACAACTGATAGAACTTAAGTTTTGTGTCCCTTACCTTTAAAGACGATTTAGTTTGAGGTTCGGTTTTCTGCCTGTTGAGCTTGTTTTGAATAAGTAATGATTGATCTGTACGAGCATCATCATTCCCGTGTTCTGAATCATCTGTATATGTATCTTTGTCCTTTCCTACATCTGAAGGAAAAACACAAGAAAACTATGGGCTCAGTTTAGATTATAGTGGATAGAAATGAACAGCATTATTACAGCCACAGTTGAATATTCATTTTATGTATATACTTCTCAATAATATATTCTCTCCTTTCCTGCAGAAGTTTATCACTTGAAATGTTGTCATGTTTATCTTAAACTAGAAGTGACTTCTATTTTTAGTAGAAGGCCTACAGAAATGGATTTTCAGTATGGCTTTACAGTAGTTTAAATAAACCTCACAAAGTGATATGAGTATTCAAATGCTTAACTCCCAATTGTTGAGACTCAAACTGTTGTACCAAATACGCAGGTACATCCTGGAGACCAGAGTAACATCTCATGTTTTAAATTTAAACAAGCGATCAAAATACCAAACTTCTCTACACATGTGCAGATATTGCATTTGAAAATTTGCATATTAAGGTATTGTACTAAGCATTTCAGAACACATTTTAAAAGGGGTACCCGATGGTAGCAGAAGGACATCATAAAGAAAACTTTTTCCTTTTCATTAGATTTAGTTTTAATTTCTCAACAAAAGTTTTTATGAAAACTTAGTTGAGTACTCTAAGATAGCTGCAGGAAACTGAGGACCTTCCTCAAAGCTTACCCACATTGTCCATCAAAGTTACATGACAATGCTTATCCTGTATATCCCACAGGAGTAAAGTGAAGCGTAATATCTGTGCAATGATTGACTGTGTAAAATTTTAAACAATGTTGGAAAATAGTTCGACTTGAAAAAAATATTTTAAAGATGAAAATTAGGGAATAATTATTCCCATACAATTGTATATTGGACAAACTGGAAATAGAAACATATTCAGGTAAAAAATTTTATCACAAAACCTAAACCAAGTTCTCATCTCAGCTTTCACATCAATATGGGAAAAGTTAGGTGGACTAGGCACAGCGCTTAGCCCAGTAATTCTAAACCCTAAATAGAAGCCAAGAAACAAGTCATGGTCGCTATGGAAACCACAATACTGAAGTTCCTGAATTTTAGATTCATAAAAGCTCATCTGCAATGAAGCATTTTTCATTAAGTTGTTCAAGTAAATTCTCCATATTATGTACTACAGAAATAAAAAAAAGAATAACCACAATTATCTCACATACCCTAAACATTTCACATTTCTGAGATGGACTATTAAAAACAAAAACATTTACCAAGTACCATTTTTTTCTGCAATTCAGCTACTTCATTATGATAACACAAAATGTTTCCCTGGAAATTTCTGATATTGATATTAACCTCAGTAAATTTGTGATGGGATTTTTTAATGTACAAAATAGCTCATTTTAATTGCCAAAGCGCCTAATTCAGAGATTTTCTTTCGTTTAAACAATGTTTTAGCTTAACATACAGATTACTCTCTGGTCAAGAAAATGAATGTAGTAAAAAGCAGTTTTCAGGTAGTAGGTATACAAAGCAGGAAACAGGATACTTAAGCAGCTTTGCATATCTGAATCATGTCCGGGTGTGATGAACTCTTAGTTTTACTCAAAATTAAGAGCTTGTAACAGAAACCAGTAAAATGAATTTTGGTGTCATTAACTATGACACCATAACTAAGTTATTTAAGCTGAAAGGAAGACTATACTTATATTAGGAAGTCTATTTTTATGAGGGACATTTTGGAGAGTTATTCATTATAAGCACAACTAATACTAAAAAAAAGCCAAACACAAAAAACCACAAACTTTTGCAGAGTACACAGTGCTTCATTTAAACAATTTGAAATTATGAAATAAGTTTTCCTTTAATGCTCAACACACCTTACCTGCTAAACATTTTTATGCTTTCAAGGATGCATATTTTAAACTGCAGCATATCAATTCTGTAAAAGAATTATTTCCTTTCACCTAGAGATACCTGCTATCTTGTCTGCAATGTAGTCAAAAACCATTTTAGCAACAGAAAATCTCAAGACAACCAATAAAGAAATTAATAATTAAAATGAATATTTCTTATAAAAAACATAAAGATACTTGCTACTGGCTCTTTCAGAGGTTGATCAGTTATTTTATGCATGTAAAGCACTCATCCACTATGTAATGATATTAATACAGTAAAAAAGGGAGGAATATATAACGTTGCACTTGAATCAGCATTTCTTATATCTGTCTAAAAAATGTCAGACTGAGACAGATATCATACAATTCACATTTCAAAAGTATATTCAGAACCGTGCGTTTTTCTTAACATTCATGTATTTTTGGATAATAACATCAACAAAACACCTAAAAAGTGCCTTGTTGATACTTCAAATGGACTACTTGTCCTGGTTTAGAGACAACTGTGTGATTCAGATTTGGGGACATGAGAATATGAGATGCAGAAGAGAAGATTGCCACTCTTGAATTTTATATATATATATATAACTTATTTAAACAAGGGAAGAACAGTACACAAAATCAGTATTTCCAAACAAAACTGACTACCTTGTAGGGAACAGAAGGAAAACGCTGCTTCCCGTTAGAACTGATTAAGTCTCTGACCACTCTCTGTGGCCAAAGGAAGACGGCGGCAGTTTCGGACTACCTCAGCAAGCCGATGATGGGGGTGAGGGAAAACAATCCCACCAGTTCTTTGGGTGGAAACAAGAGAAGACAAAACCTCAATATATAAAGTCGTTTTCTAGTGAGGTTGGGTTGAAATCCAGGCAGACAGCGGCAGAGCTGCTACAGACACTCAGAGAGCAAGACTCAGGCTGTTTTCCCTGTCTGAGCCACATGAGAGAGAGAGTGCCTGTGCTTCCTCCGTGCTGGAAAATATGTCTTCTGCACATGCACACTTTTAGTCCTGGGTGCTGCT
>VYZS01014365.1:5240-20856 GCA_013400695.1 Neodrepanis coruscans | reverse complement strand
TCTCTATGCACATGTCAAGCAGCTGCACATAAAAATACCCCTGCTGTTACACAGAGACTAGGGAAAAAAACCCACAATTTGACTGCTTTTGTTTCCTTTTGTTTAGTTTGTTTCAAGAAGTTATGGGTAAGGGTAGGAAAGAAAGATTATTGCAGCTCACTGTGTGCTTTGTTATATCTGTACAGAACAAAGGAGATGTGTCAGCCAGAGTTAAACTATTCTGAACAGAGAAGCTTGGTCATATTTGTTTCCATGTCATAGCAGTAACTGAGCATATGGCACCTTAACAGTGTGAAATCCATCCATAACTCGAAAAAAAATTACTTGTACTGATCCAACAATAGAATTAAATCACTACCTAGAACACAGGTACCCTACTCTAACAGATGCTGAGGAGCTCTGCAAGAGAAGAAAATCAGATTACTAAATGCTTCTCTTCTAATCTGACCTTTAAGTGAGAGACTAATGATAAAATAGACGAGAACAAATCCAACAACTTGGACTTCAATTTCTCCACACTTTTCAAAGGTCACATTGATTTGAAACAGAAGAGCTGAAATGTTCCAGTTGTCAGATTCATCTTCATGAAGGAAGTCTACTTCCAAAACTCTGCTTGAAATGCTGAGTAGGACCCCTGTAAGTGATGTGTGTGCCCTATGAAATACAGCAGCATGTGGTGATGACATAATACTTCTCCCTTGTACATCTGGAGGTGGCCAATTACAATTCCCATTTTACAGAAGAGACATGAAAACTTGCCATGACATCCCAGTCACCTGAGATCAGGCCAGTACAAGTCCTGAAAGGAAACTGGGCTCAATCAGAGGAGGCAGAGAATCAGGAAAAATGGTCACTCTCTTATTCTTCTTCCCTTCAACTGGAGCTTCACTTTCCCTCCCAGTATAAGAGGGAAGATAGAAGGGTGAAAACAAAGGGTTGACATTAACAAAAAGCTGCAAAATGTCACTGGTTTTGAGACAAAACTTGCCCTGAATCATATAACAGACAGAACATAT
This sequence comes from Neodrepanis coruscans, assembly GCA_013400695.1. Lineage (NCBI taxonomy): Eukaryota > Metazoa > Chordata > Aves > Passeriformes > Philepittidae > Neodrepanis > Neodrepanis coruscans. The sequence goes on along the minus strand of VYZS01014365.1, from coordinate 19,840 downwards.
TCTCAAAAGGAAATATTTTAAGGGATGATATTTTAATCTTGATAAAAGTAGGTTAAATACACTTTCCTATTTAGAGCAGACTATATTTGACTACACAAAATCATTTTAGTAACTCATTTTCTAGCCTCAGGACTTGGGGATTTTTCTCTCAGTATGATCATGAACTTACAGGAGAACAGGTTTAAGACCAGAAGAAAATATATTGCCAAAATGAAAACACAGTAGAACAAAGAGACACTGGCAGACTGCTGTGCAAAAAAACCCTAACTGAAAGATAATTACAAAAATATCTTGGCTCAAAACATTATTTTTCATAGAGAGTACATGAAACATATGCTAATAAGCCAAGTTATTTGCCTGTGCAGTAGTTCAAAGATGGTCTGTGTAACATATTTCCAACCCAGTGCATGGGAAATTTGGTGTGCTACTCCCTATTATTAATTCCCTNACTCAAAGAGAACAAGCCATTAATCCATCCCCAGGATTACACTGTACTAAACACACACTGATGTCTACCCAGAAGAGTTTTTGAAGAAGCAAGATGCTATTTCCAAGGCCAGCATTTAAAGCAAACCGGTATGAGCAGCTCTTTCAGCTGCCATTCACCAATTACAGCGCAGGGCTACGTACACTTTACCAAGATTCAGCATTTTAAAAATACTGAATTTTCACAAGTCTTGAATTTTTCAAATTTCACATTTCAATGTCCTTTTCTTTTCTTCTTTGCCCACCATAAATTATAATCAAATTGACTAGGACTGTTTTGATTGAGGAGCTGGAGGGCTCTTTCATGTTTTTGTTTTCTAGATCCTCTGTTTTGTGAAATGTTAATTGAACAAAATAAAATCTGAAGGCCACATTTGCCATGCTAATTTTTTTTTTACATCTGGAAAATGATAGACTATTACAAGGATAAATAGAAATATTCCTGGGAGAAAAAAAAATGGAACAACAACCCTCTAAAATTTAAATCTAACCAATCATAGAATCAGAGAATGGTTTGGGTTGGAAAGATCAACTAGTTCCAAGCCCCTTGCCATGGGTAGGGGATGCCATTCAATACATCAGGNCAAAAAACCCTAACTGAAAGATAATTACAAAAATATCTTGGCTCAAAACATTATTTTTCATAGAGAGTACATGAAACATATGCTAATAAGCCAAGTTATTTGCCTGTGCAGTAGTTCAAAGATGGTCTGTGTAACATATTTCCAACCCAGTGCATGGGAAATTTGGTGTGCTACTCCCTATTATTAATTCCCTACTTAAGGGACTGGGTATTTACCCAGTGAATGAAAGTACTGAACTAATGGGCTGGATCCTCCACTCAATTATGCCAGCCCAGCCCACTCAGCATGAAACTAAGCTGGTATGAGAAAAAGAAGAATTTGACTCAATTATTTTTAACTGGACCATTCATGAACAAACCACTTTCATGCTAATAACACCTTTCATTAGAATTTCCATATGGGTATTTATTGTGCAAATAGGACTTCACCATCCCAAGCAGCTCCACTGGCAGGAATAGATCCAAGGTGGCCAAATCAACTACTGCTCCACATGGCACAATGGAATGTCAAAAAACCATGTTTTAATAACAGAACTGGCAAATAACTTCAATCAAAACTTCCTGTAAATGACAGTAATCCAAGCCCTCTGGTTCACAGCACAGAATCACAAAACTAAAGTGGTCAAAGGCATCCATTCACAGAAGACAAACTGTACAGCAGAAACAAAAAAGAACAAGTTGGTCACCACAGCAGAAAGTCAACTATATTTCCTGTCAACAGAGACATCACTCAGAATTCCATGGGACTCACTGCTCATCTGAGAGTCAGGAATGGTCCATAGAGCTGTAAGGAATGGGTGCAGTGTGTGTTGGGCACTTCTCACACCAAAGGCCAATGCAAGAAAACAGAGATGAACTCTGGCTTCAGTTGGCTTCTTCGTATTTCTTACTCAAAGAGAACAAGCCATTAATCCATCCCCAGGATTACACTGTACTAAACACACACTGATGTCTACCCAGAAGAGTTTTTGAAGAAGCAAGATGCTATTTCCAAGGCCAGCATTTAAAGCAAACCGGTATGAGCAGCTCTTTCAGCTGCCATTCACCAATTACAGCGCAGGGCTACGTACACTTTACCAAGATTCAGCATTTTAAAAATACTGAATTTTCACAAGTCTTGAATTTTTCAAATTTCACATTTCAATGTCCTTTTCTTTTCTTCTTTGCCCACCATAAATTATAATCAAATTGACTAGGACTGTTTTGATTGAGGAGCTGGAGGGCTCTTTCATGTTTTTGTTTTCTAGATCCTCTGTTTTGTGAAATGTTAATTGAACAAAATAAAATCTGAAGGCCACATTTGCCATGCTAATTTTTTTTTTACATCTGGAAAATGATAGACTATTACAAGGATAAATAGAAATATTCCTGGGAGAAAAAAAAATGGAACAACAACCCTCTAAAATTTAAATCTAACCAATCATAGAATCAGAGAATGGTTTGGGTTGGAAAGATCAACTAGTTCCAAGCCCCTTGCCATGGGTAGGGGATGCCATTCAATACATCAGGTTGCTAAGGGCCCCATCCAACCTGGTGCTGAACAATTCAAAGGACAGAGCATCCACAAATTCTCTGGGAATATTACTTTCCTTAGAATATTTTCCAACAATGTAATGCAGAAATGAAACAAGGTCCTACTGCTATCAGAACTGGGGCACTGCAGCAAATGCTTTACAAAACCAAGGGAGCTCTGTGGAGATGACTGAACAGGTGCCCCAGTGTTCACCACATAAACAGACATTATGTATCCAAAGTCTCTTAGTAATAAAATGTCAGGTAACACATACACAATTTGTTGGATTCCTGCCCAAAAGTTCTAATCCTCTCCTCTCTGATTGCACAACCTCCACTGCCAAGCCTCTGTGTTATCAAAGGCTGAGCATGGAGCAACCTCAATGCCTGACACACATAGACCTCGATCCTCATGACTTCACAGGGAACTTCTGCAGCTCCCAAGCACATTATCCAGCTGGCACTCACCCTTCTTCCTCCAAAAAAATAAATATGCCTTTATGAGCAAGGAGAAGGAAGAGACTGTTGAGATTTCACGTCTCAATAACAGAGTCAGTGCTAACGTGCAGCTGAGCTACTTCTGTGAAGATTTTCACACTTCACTCTGTGTGCATTCTCTGGGAATAAGCTCCTTAAGCAATTTCATCAGCAAGATTAAATTACAGGATTTCAAGGCTGAGTAGATAGAGGTGGATCAACGTACATTCCAAAAGAAATGTGATTTGTAGATCCTTCTTAGTAGTATTTGTCATAGGTAGGAGAGACAATCTTATGTTGAGTCTCAGAAGCTGGAAGATCATATTTACTGTAGGAAATACAGGCACTAACTTTAGAGTTTATCCAAAAAGAGCCCTTATTTTTGCAGAAATCTGGGAGGAAAACAATTTTTAAGAGATGAGAGTTGCACAGGGAGGGAAGGGCTCATGTTTTAGGATTTTTTTCTTGTTTTTTGCAACAAAATTGCTAAGCATTTCAAAATGAGAAAGAGGAACAAATTCATTAAGGCAATTAATAAGATAAAAAGAGAAGATACAGCACATAGGAAGAGTGATTTGGGAACAAAGTTAAAAGCCACGTGGCCAGCAAGGGAAAGGTTTTACAGGTGATAAACGACAGCAGTACTGGTAGAAAGACAAAAAGGAAAGAAGTTGGGGCAGAGAGAAAGGCAAAGGATGCAAGACCTTACATAAGAACTAAAGCAGAAAGAGAGAGAGGAAACGCTGGAACTTATTGAGATTAAAAAAAAATATTAAGGAACACATGGAGAATAAATCTGCTGACAGAAAACAAGCTGGGCCAAAAGGATGTGACTGCCTGGCAGGCACAGATACATGTGCACATGTGAGTGGGTGAGAACAGACATGGAGAAAGGGGCCTGGAACAGTACAGAGACTGAGACAGTGTTGAACTGCAATCCCAACTGAACCTGCCACACACTCCATCTGCCAGCAAATACAATGAGCTTCCAGGTCAAGGTGATAAAGCTCTTCCTTGGACACACCTGAAACAAGATTCTTCTCCCACTTTCACATACTCCAAGACTAAGCTATAATGTCACCTTGGGCGTATCTGCACTGCAAATACCCCAGGAACAGCTTGTAAACCCACACAGGGTTATCACAACTGACTGCGTCAGATATTCAGAACAGGACCTTGCTGCACAAGGACTGTAGGAGACAGAAAGCAGATCTGATACAGGGATTGCAAGCACAGTGGAAACCAAATGTTTCTGTTATGCAAACACACAGAACACACAAAAACTGACTCATGAGGCAGTGGCAGAGGAAGCCAGGAAAGAAGTGCGGAAATGGAAGGAGCTGAAGGTATACATTGACTTGTTAAACACATTTATCTGCATCTCTAACTTGTCAGGAGACACTTGGGCAATTGCTAAGCGACCTACAATTCCACACTATCCATCACCTATCTTCTTTAATCACTTCTTAGCACATGTTGATGTAGATAATGATTTTGCACAACAAATACCAAACCCGTGAGTAATAGCACTCAGCGTGATGCACACAGGCCTCTACAACCTCAAAAAAGGAAATGGTGAAGAAAATACTTTTAGATAATTAATGAAAGACAAAAGTCCCTAGCAACTTAAAATACAAATTATATGATTCTGCTTACAGTTGCACTACTGTTAGTCAAGAGCCATTCAAGTCAGAAACTCGGAATTTATGACTGTATTAAGAACTTTCTGCGGCTGCTGCCTACATCATCAGTGTAGTGGAAACCAGACAACTGCATTAACACACTCAAATCTTAAACAGACTAAAATCATAATACCTCCCCAACTCTGGGGCAGTTCAGAAACACTGTCAGATTCTGGAGGCCTGGTTATGTCAAGTGAAGATATTCCCAGACACTCCAACCTTTAGTCAAAACATCTGAATTTCACATGGCTTACCCTGTCTCATGCTTAACTCACCACTGTTACCTTTTCATTGAAGTTTCTCATTTCTACACAGTAACATTTACCTTTACAAAGCTCTTATCACACATTCCACCGTGCTAATCTGTGCTTAGTTTAACTAAGATCAGCACCACCAGGTGAGTAATAGAGGGGTCAAATGTAATATCCCAACCTCCACGTCTTTCACAAACAGGTGGGGCACTCACAGAGGGAGTCACTAGAGTAAATAAGAGCTATTCTACTTTCACATAGTACAGATTTAAAAAAAACCCTCAAACAAAACCACAATAACTGTCAGAATTTGCATCATCCAGGACTCCATGGAATGCTGGCAAACCATCTGATCTGCACTGTGGCAGTGCTGTACACACAAACAAGAAAGACTGAAAACATCCTGGAGAGTTGTGTCAGGGGTAATTTGCATGCCACCTTATCGTTTAGAATGTTTGCCTCCTTAGTGTCTAATTAATCTAAACATAGCTGTACTTACAGACAGGGTGAGCCTGATCTCCTTATGGTTACAGTTTTTTGTTAGCTTTTTCTTCAGTGCTTTAACTGCATCCTTAGGCCTGTGACAAGAAATGAAGGAGGAAAAGTTACCAGTGAAGTTGGACTGTTTTTCTAGTTCTTAACTTCATCCAAGAACAAAAAAATACCAGCCTGAGATATGGGACCAAATTCATCCCTATATTTACACCCCCATAAAGTGAGAGCAATTGCCCCATTGATTTCAGCAAAATCACTTCAGCACTGAACTAGAGCAACAAAGCAGTGAATCAGGTTTGCTGCTGCAGACTGTGCATGTCTCCAGAGACTTCTGCAGAAAAATAAAGTTATTTTCCTCTGTAAAGTCTGCTCCAAAATTATATTTTTCCACTGTTGTACAATGGAATGACTTATCCAGCTTTTATTGCCAAGAAAGGGAATATCAATTATCAGCTGTATCCTGAGCCCACTGGTACCTATTTTTCATGTGTGATGCAATTAAAAAATATTCTGCTGGGAGTGCTGTCAGGAGTAGGGGTGTCATGGATAACTTCCAATCTTATAATTGCAGGATGCATTTAACTCATCTGAGTAATTGCCATGTATGGATGGACAACCCACTCCAGCCCAGAGATAGGGGCATTTCTAGCCCAGCCATTTTGATTTCTATATATACACCCCATATCTTTTAACTATCTGTGTAGGAGGAGAAGGGTGGAAGATGGTATTGAGATTATCCCATGTGGGAAGCAGTTTTGTCTGCTTAATATGGACTATCTATAGTGTACAATTATGAGGGCCAGCCCAACACTCATGATCAACATAAACAAGATGTCCTAACATCTCTTCAGGATCTCTCTAGAATCTGAGATGGAGCAATAGGGACAAACACCATGTTTCAGTAAGAAAAAAAGAAAAAAAAAAGAAATCTTTCTGGCAAATATTTCTAAACCAGTGAAATTAAGTGGCTATTTACCATCACTGCATTTCTCAGTTTGGAATGCTATATTTCATGAGAAAAAAAAAAAGAAGGTATTTCTCATTTTTCTTAATCCTATGTCATACCCACACATACCAGGAGAGCATCAAGGGATGGATGGATGGGACCTTGAGTGTGGAGAAGAAAACTTTCCCTTGCAGAAAGCTGTAGTACTACAATGCCACTCCTGCTTGCTTCCCTCACTGAAGCATCTGGAAATGCTCTAGTCAGGAGCTGGATATTGCATTAAAATAACCATTTGCCTAATTAGATACAGCAGTTCTGCTGTTCCTAGTATCCTGTTACAGACTATGACTAGTAGTAGCTGCCTAGGAGGAAGTTACAAGGAGTTCCTCTCTAAGCATAAGCTGTGCACAAGAGGAAATAAGTTTATTAAAAAAAGCTCTGTTGCATGGAAACATCACATAAAAGCTAACACTGAGGGTCAAAGCGTGCTGTTGCTTATGGCAATAACCAGAAGGGAGTTATTACTGACATTCCAAGAGCCATGGGTGAGTGAGAGTGTGGGATCCAAAAAAACTGAGAGGAAAGAAAACTTAATACAAAAAAAGATACCTGTGCAGAAACCAAGCCACAGCTCAGTCTCCTGGAGAAAGGTCTTCAGTTAGTGTTACAACACGTTACCGTAAGCTGCGAGTTCTTGCAATGCAATGCTGAAGCAGATCCTACATGACAATAAATTTCCTTGTTCCTCTTTTACAGGTAAGAACAAGGAAGCTCAAAGCAGCAAGTGGCTGAGCAAACCTGGATGTGGCCGTTCAGTGCAAGAGGCCACCTCAGTCCTGGGAACACACCTCGATGTGATGGATCCCACTGAAGGGGACCCCAGACACCTCTGCCGTGACACAGCCTGGCTGAGGAACTGCACAGCGGGGAACTGTAAGTTAAAAGCCCGGAGTTTTCAACAGTTACAGGCACTCGAGTGGCCAAACTCTTTTAATAGATGAGTTTTGCAGAGGACAAGGGTACCCGCTTAGCCTGGAGCGGCACAGGTTGTACCAAATACACCCGACTCAGATGGGAACCCTTTGTTACCAGCTACCGCTAGCGCGTGTCTATGGGGAAGATCCTACGAGTCCTGACGGCTCCGAGAGAGACACAGCTTTTCCCTACGAACCAGAGGTACCCGCTCCCTGCTGCTACTTCGTTTTGGGTCACTTGACATAAGCGTCCTACATCTCCAGCTCCCTTTCGCCCTGCCCTCGAGCATCGCCGGAGCCACCTCCGACCCAGCTCCGTCCGCTCCCCGCGCTGCGCTCCGCGGCCGCGCTCACCCCTCCTCCGTGGCGTTGATCACGTCGCAGATGTGCATGAACTGCCCCCACTCCTCCGTCTGCAGCGATCCGAGCGTCGCCCGCTCTGAAAGGCCAAGGGGAGCCGCCGTTCAGCCGCCCGGGGACGCGGAGCGGGGGCGGCCCCGTGTGTCCCCTCGGGGCCGGACGGGACGGGGCGCGGAGCCCCTCGGTACTCACCGACAAGGCTGCCCACGGCCGTGATGAACGGGTCCTTCGGAGCCTTCCCGAAAGCCATGGCCGCTGCCGGCAGCGTCCCGCGGGCTCTGCGGAGCGGCAGCCCCGTCCCCTCCGCCGGATCCGGCCGCTCCCTCCCGCCCCGCCGGTCGCTCCCTCCCTGGGACTGGGGCGGGGCCGCCCCCAGGTGCGGTCGCGGCCCCTCGTCGCTGATCGCGGGCGGTACGAACCGGCCCGCACCTCCCCTGCGGGGTTGAGCTGCCCCCCCGGAGCCGGGGTCTCTTTCCCTGGACAGGGCTCGCTCCGGACCCGCCCGGGCGGGGCAGCCCCGCACGCCCGGCCCCAAAGCGCTCACTGACCTCCCCGGGTCACACAGCCACGTCCTCCCTGCCCTGTCCCGTGGCCAGGATTGAACCTGTGAGCCCCCCGCTCAAAGTCAGCGGTCCCTCAGCCCGCTCGCGAATGGGTGTTTTTAGCTGAATCCACGAGAGAGTTGGCATTTCGAGAGGCAAAGCTCAGAAACAGCCTCGCAGCACCCTGTGCTGAGCGCACTGAATCCCAATACGGATACACTCAGCACCCACGGCTGTGGAACCGCCGGGGCTGCCCCTGCTCCTGCGACCTGCAGACAGGTTCTCTCAACCCCCCGCGTTTTTTCCTGGTTTTCAGGAGAAAAGAATCAGATCTCAACTCTCAAACAGAGAGAAAAAAAAACATCCCAACAACTGCATCCAAGTTACATTCATGAAGTCATCCTTTTATCGGGAACCACAACACGTTCATCTCGCCACAGACACGTTTCCACATGTGGGACTTTCTTGCTCCAATTACTATCAATCACTTTCCATTGTGTCACTTCATCACAAGCCTGACTATATCTCAGACCTGTACAATACTTGGGAACAAATACAGCATGAATGAAGATTAAAGCCTCAGCTGTAATTTTTGTTGACTGAGAGTTGTAATTATTTCAGTATCAAACACACACGGAATCATATTAACTACCATTTGAGTACAGCTTAATCAGTCATACAGTCAGGAAATGATAAAAGCAAATAAATTATTTGCCTGACATTTGAATTTAATGAATTAACAAAGCTCTATTTGCACTGATTATTAGAGTTTTTCCTAGGATGAACTCACTTTCTTTTGCATTTTGTACAACTCCGTGGCCCCATCTACTGGATGGCTTTAATAAATGCTGGAGAAAACCGTGTATTTTGTGTACCTACAACTACCTCTATGAAAAACAAGTTATTACACGAATTGTTAGGCAAATTCATCATGGATGTAGGAGCCGAGTCTTTTTCTTACTCTTTCTATAATAAGTGGGTGTTCATCGTGCAGCTCAGTGAGGCTCCATTTGAGACTGTTTAATGAACACATCTCAATTTTTCTTCTGTTAGGCTTGTCATTTGGCTCTAAGCCAGACATCAGCTGTCAAAACAGGAGTTTGTTTATTTATTCTTTGCAGTATTTTGAAACACATCCTCTAAACTTAGGTGTTCCATTAATTTGCTCTTTAACGCTAAAACTGAAATAAGGGCCTGGTTAAATTAGCCCTTGTTTAACCTGAGTCAGATCTTGTTTCAAACAGCATATTTTATTGAACTACTCAGGGGAAAATTTCCAGCGAAGTCTTTTTTCATTGGAATTTACTGATTAAAGTTACTCATTGAAATCAGCCATTAGCCTGGATTTGTGAACTCCCAGTGGGCTTCAGGTTCTGCCTGAAACAAGCCTGTCTGGCTCTTCAGCCTTCTCTGGGATGGAGTCCTTGGAATTCATGAGTCAGTGGTCAGAGAGTCCCAGGGGAGTCCTACTGCACTCCTTGCAATTTTACTATTATTGCAGATATAATATTATACTTAATTATTACTATTAAGGGACATTTTTTGTCCTTTGCAAGCAGACTATGTTAAAAAAAGAAAGAAGATGCTAAATAATTTCTCTTTGCAAAATGCTTTGAAACAAAAGTGTTGAGAGGCATAGCTGATGTCTGCCTTGGCTCAGCTAATGGGTGCTATACCAACATAAGCAGGCTTGTCAATACAATTCAATTTGTACCAGGGGTTTTGATGATGTTGCTGTGTCAATTACAAATATAAAATTACATCCCTAATTACTACAGCTATGCAGAGATTTTTTTTTCAGTCTAGTTTGTCTGGTTTTAAAGTTCAGAGTTATACATCATTAATTTAGTTTTTAAAATATCACACCTTTACCTTATTTAGTCCTCAGTCCTATTTTCAAAGAATCACATGCACACAGGGCATGTTGAGTGAAATACTTAAACAACTGTTGATTCATAAATTGATTAATGATACTGACCTGTACCTGCTTTTGTTATATGAGAATTATAAACAATGGTGATGATTTTTAGTTTACTTTAAAAACAAGAGACTTTCTTAAAACATGATTATTCATCAGAAATTAGGTGAGGGGTTCCAAAGTATTACCTCCTTTCCCTCCCAAGGGCAGAATTTACTCTCCCAACCTTCAGTAGAAGTCTATTTTAGTATGATTCTTCCTTGTTACCCAGTACAACAGAGCTGCAATGGGGGGGATTCTCACTGTGGATCATTAGACCAGGTGCTGGTGATGGCTTTTGCTGGTAGCTCAACTTGAACAAACAGCTTGAGGGTTAAATCAAATCCCTCCTGCACCATCTCCATTAGCTCATTGCCTTCAGATAACAGCAAACCTAATCAGGAGCTATTTGGGCAAATTAAATTAATGTTTAGGACCCAGTCTTGCTAAGAATACAGAGCTTTCCACAAATATCTATTTAAGTAATTACTATTTTATTTTTAAAAAAATTAAAAGATCCAAACTCTGTTATGTTAGCAGCACATTTAATTTGCCTCTGTGGAAAAGGGAACAAATCTGGCAGTGCCAGAGGGAGGTGGTGGAGGCCTGCAGAGGGCAAGCTTGGTCAAGGAATCTCCTCATTTTTCATGCAGCAGCTACTTGAAGTGAAGGATGGTTTAAGAAAAGGCAGTTCCCTATCAGCCATCATGGGTTCTCTCACATACACACTGTGGTTCAGATGCAGCTGTTTAGCATTACAATGCTTTCTTGTCATTTGAAATAATAACCAAAAAAAAGATCTTGTAAATGCAATGCCTGTATACATACATATACACACATTGGTGCTCAAAGAGCAAGACCAAAATGGAAAATCAGATACGAACAGGATAATTCAGATTTACAGCAAACTGGCTTATTGGAAGTTGGGAAATTTCTATCATCAAAGGAAAATGGCAAATAAGTGGCTCACATTTAAGCTAACAGGAATGAATATAAGAATTGGCCAAACATCTCTTTAAACCAAAGGCTATCTAAAGATTTTGTAGGGGATCCCATGTGAGTTTGGACAATTATAAAACACACATGTCCAATTAAACCAGGAATGCCTTCTGAGTTACATGACACTCAGCAGGACATTCAGATTAGCCATGGTACACATTACTGTGTGCTACACGTTTCTCTTAGCTGCAAAATAAGTTTCTTTTTCTTGAATAAACAAGCTTAAATATTCTGTGATTTTAATTGGTGCGCTTTTTAAAATTGAAAAATTACTTGATGACTGATGAGATCTTCAAATCCATATTTTTGTCTATAGGTGTGTTGAAATCCATAAAATTACAAATATTTTTGTCTGCTGTTTTAAAACAAAACCAAACCCAATAAAGCAATCTCCAAATCCTCATGTCTCAAGCAGGTGATACAAGAATAAGCTAAAGGAATCAAGTTGCATCAAGCTGATATTTTCAGTACCAGGAACATTCTTGATTAGTTGGACACCATTGCCATTACCAGTGCAGAAATCAATCCTGGAAGAAACTAAACCACTCAATCTCTGCACATTAGCAGCACCTATGGCCTTTACCAAGAAGGTCATTTTTCTTCTCATGATACTCCCACTGCCACTTGAAGTGCAAAACAGCAAAAGCTGAGTTCAGCACTGTTTCTTCTCATTTTCTTAGTGTTTGGAGAGTAACAACAACCAAAACCAGATCCTTTATAAATACACATTAAAAAAAAAAAATTCAAGCACTGTCTCCTAATTAAATAATTTCAACATTATTTGATTGCCCACAAATTGATGTACTGGCTACTGCAACAAATATCCAAAAGCTTCATGGACTGGTAGGAACTTGTCACCCACAGAGCCCTGGTTCAAATCCAAGCCATGTAGTGCCATGCTGCTCACATGGCTGTCTCCTGTCCTAATTAACCAGGAGTCTCAGCTGAGCTCTCTGCTGGATTTTAATTACAGCATTATTAATTCATGGGGAAAAAAAATTGACAGATGTTTCAGGTTGGTTGTAGCAAATTAAAAGGCAGGTGCTTGGCAGACAAACTTAGAAATGATTAAACAAATGATTGTTGGAGGTTTAGCTGTTTTACAGTGAGTGGGGTATGTGGTGCCAGTTACTACAGTGCAGTGCAGGGTGACTTCTCAGCATAGAAACAACACTAGCAACAGATTTTTCTCTGTCTGGTTTTTAAAGAAGCTTATAAATATGTGTTCTTAATTTGGTTTATAGCTTTTGTTGGGGTCATTTTACTCTTCTCTCCTCTAAAGAGGAAAACCATTCTGTTTTTTAGGTTGTTAGTTTAAACAAATTGAGTGATGCCAAGGTAAACAATGGAAGCAGTTGGTTACTCTGCAGTTATTTTTACTCAAACTGAGCATATATCATAAGTAAAAGACTCTAATTTTCATCTCTTGCAAGGGATAACAAATGCTGTTGTAATTTTACTAAAAACCTCAGTTTCCTGAAAAAACAGCTCAGAAAAATGCTTGAACCAAATAAATGTGTTACAGCAAACACAGGTAGGGCCTGAAAAGCTACCAAGGTCAGGATTTTAGGGAAAACAAGAAACCAGTGCCATGATTTTGAACTCTCCATCAATTTTTCTGTTCCACGGGACTCTTTATCTAAAATCTCAGTGAGTCTCATCTATCGTGATGACATACTGAGTGTCTCAGGTGAACTGAGGAAACAGCCTTTCAGCAGACACTTGGTTACTAAAGAGGGTTTTTTGGATACAGGTTCTGTCCCTGTTCTGGTGTCTTTCTGCTAGGGAAGGAAATGTTACATAGTTTGTGTCCTTTTCTGTTGGTTTTTGGTTTGTTTTTGTTTTTTTTTTCCCTCCATCTGAATATGTGTAAGGATTTTATGGTTCAATCCTCTTCAGAATGAGCCGTTTTGTATTGCTTTCATGTGTTAGTATAATATAAAAATGGAAGTGTTAGGATTTCTCTAATGTTTCTGTGTTTTCTTTAACAAAAAACAGTTAAAACTATGCTATGTCTGAGTGTGCCCAAAAATTTTTCAAGGACAAAAAATCATTAGCTTCCAGTTTGAGAATGCAGAAACAGATACACTGAGAATTTCAGAATTAGAATTTTGGAATGTTTTGATTTTGACAAATCACTATTTGCTTATCAGAGGTTTTTTGTTGGAAAAATTCCCACCAGCTGTGGGTTTTATCACACATTAATTGCCTCAGAGCTGGGAAGTTAAAAAAAATCCCCAAATAAAACCTTTTTTCCACTAGTGGAGACAGAGCTATGGGGACCTGCCAAAAGACCCCACTTCAAAGGCAGTGGTTTTCCTACTGTTGGAATGCAGGATGTAGAGACAATTTTGGCAACTTGTTAAATGGAAAGAATCAGCTATATATCTGCCAGTTAATAGAATAAATAAATGCAGTTTTTTAATGCTGTAACTCAGTGAAAGCTGAGTTCCCCTGTTTTCTAAGGGAAGCAAGTGTTCATCTACTTTCTTAATCTGGACACAGAAACAAAGTCTGCTCATGCTTGGACTGAGCCTTCTCCTGAGTGGAAAGTATTGAGATTTCTTTAACTTCCGCCACACCTGGACATGATCATTGAATGGTGTCTGTTCACACAGCTCTGACCTGTGGGGCTTCTGCTCCAGATTAATATGTGTGGCCTAAATGGAGATTTATGGCACCATCAGCTCTGTGCCACCCTGAGCCTCGAGTACATGGAGAGCAGAGGAACACACACATTTCTCACAGAGTTCAGACCCTTGCTTTGCATTGCAGGTCACTGGGTTTTGCAGTATGTGTATAAACTGAATGAGCTGTACAGAGTCTTGACACGGATTCTGAGCTCACTGAAATTAAGTTCAGGAAGGAGAGAAATTGTGGAAAGGTACATCCCCTGCATGAGGATGATGCAGGGTGAAATTATTGCTGATTGCTCCTCTGAAACTTGAGGTCAAAATGTAAACCTCAAAGCCTCCTCCCTGCTTTGGCTGCATGTCCACACTGATGTTTCTGGCAAACATTTCTGTGCAGGGCATTTTACCCAGGGAGCTGGAGCACTGGCATTCACAAGACCATGCAGCTACAGGTAATTTAATGAAGTGTGAAATAATGATCATTATGTCTAAGAGGGACAGTTCACACACTGCAGGAATCCCACTGGTATTTCCAAAAGCAGAAAACAGTTTTAGATGCACAGGCAGCACAAGTCCTGTAGGTAAACTGGAAACTTCTGCTTCTCTGTACTTGAGTTATCAGCACAACTATTGCTGGGTAATGAAGCACCAAGGTCAGCCATGTAGGATTCTTTACTGAAATATTTAATGCAGAATAGTATCA